>KK351163.1:152939-190868 GCA_000671755.1 Glossina brevipalpis | reverse complement strand
TTAACAGAATTCTGTTAATCGCTTAACAGACCTCTTTTAACAGTTTTGGTTTGTGTCTTTGCTAGTTATATTTAAATATAACTTCACACCCTTAGTTTTATACAATTTGGCAGCACTCCATGGATCTTTATACAATCCGAAAAGGATAGATGAGTATTATTACTCGTTTTTGTTATATATCTTCTAATCGGAAATATAACGAAATTAACATCCTGTGATATTAATTAGATCTTGAATCAATAAATTCCACTTGTTTAAAGTAAATTAAATCGTTCTAATTCATCGTATAATTCATAAAGAATTCTATAAGGCCGCACCCGAATAAATTGTATATCTATTTATTATAAACTTATTGTCGCACGTTTGTCAAATATATTATACGTTTATCGTTTAAACACATAAATACAAAATGCATTAGCAAATATTTGTATTTTTTTTATTTTTTTATTCTGAACCGTCGGAAGATGATATATTTAATGTACTTATTTTGTCATTCCGTTTGTACATATCAATAATATTCTGTTAAGTTTGCATTAAATGGTTTGGGTTTCCTCTTCTTTTAAAATCCTAATCACTGGAAAGATTTAACTTAGACCTGGAATTTTTTTTTTAATAAGTTCCTGCTTTTCAAAAATCAGCTAAACTTATCCTATAGCTAAGGAAGAGCAGGACGTGCACCTAAATTTGACTTTAGTTTTGATAACAATCGATTCGAATATATAATTTCTTTCTAGTTCATGTTTTTATAATAATTAATAAGATCTGGTTGAATATCTTATTTAAAATATATATGTTAGATATACGATCGATATAAAAAATAATAAACGAAACTTTCTTTCAAATTACCTAAGGAAGCTTAAGACTAAAAGATTTATTTCAAAGCGAATAAAATTCTTATCTATTTAGTTTACATAATAACTTAGAAAATGCTGCCAAGTTCTATGAAAATGGGATGCAAAATGTATGCAATAACCGATAAATGATCGATAAAGCTAAGCAAATACAACTATGTTCTAAACTGTAAGTTAAAATTGATGCTTAATATGGTAGAGCCTTCAAATTAAGCCACAAATATAAATTCCTAAATTCTAATAAGTCTTTATTATAACTTAAAAGTGCTGTCAATTTGCATACAAATATAATCTGAAATATTTGTGATATGCAATATACGATTAAGATATTGAATAAATTGGATCTTAGCTCCTAATTACAGTCAGATACTAGATTATATTACTGCTTAATGGTAAAAGGTATTGAACTCAAGTCGAATAAAATTGATTTCTAACTAGCTCTAGGATAATAAATTATAAAGTGCAGCCAAGTTGTTTAGAAATGTGGATTGAAATATTCACGTTAAATAATCGATATATCGAATAAAAGGACTTTCACTTCCAGACCCCTTTCAGTTATTCAGTATTGAATTGAATTGTTTACATATTATATAAAAGAATATGCGAAATACGATATACGATCGCGGTATTGAATAATTGAGTTTTCGTTCTTACTCTTACGTAAATATCATCGAAGCCCGATTTATAATTATATTGCAAAATTACTTATTGGAGGCTTTCAGTAAAAAAATGATTTAAAATATCTAATATAAATGATGCATAATGATCTCTATCCTATAATCAAATGTCTTGGAACATCTAAGATGGATATGACTTTAGTCGAATAGAGTTTTGTGTTGGTTTATCCATTTTCTTACTATTGAACTATTGAAACCGATGGTCTTTGCTTTTCTTTGATCGATTATTGCTACTGATCTTCGAGCTACGTCACAATGATAATGATACCAACGGTGTACCTGTTATTTGTTTAATAGTAGACATCTTGACCCATATAACTACTTTTGACGTAGAAAATATTAGTGATATTAGTAATAGTTTTTGTCTGCTATTAATTGTGTTTTATTATTAGATTTCTAAAAATAAAGTTTATTGTGTAGCGCTCTTTCAAAAATGATGCAATTTTCTAAAGTTTTTTATTTTTATTTTATTTTTTTGATTAATTTTCAACAAATGCACTTAAGATTTGTTTATAGTACATTACGTACAGACAGGCACGTGTAGAGATGATACTTTACAGATTGTTTGCGCATCATAATCGTCATCATCAACTTCATCATGATTATCATCGCTATTACGTTTAGTTAAACAATTACAAATTTTCCCTCAGACATAGCAACGCTTGTGCGATATATTCAACTAATGATCAAAACGTTTCAAATATTATTGCGCTTAGGAATACGCGAAGTATTCGCCGTTACAGATAATTTACGATAGTTTGTAAATTTCGTAAATATTTGAAGCGAAAAAAATAAAAAAAAAAAATACAGAACGCGTAGTGAGAGATATGTAGATATAAAGAGAAGATCATCTCATTCTATATAAAATGAAATAGAAATGAATTTAATCAACTTATAATTAACACACAGAGAAATTTTGATTCAAATCTCGTAATTATAAGATACTCTACTAAAATGACCACACACAGAGAGTTTTTGATTCAAATCTCGTAGTTATACGATACTCTAGTACTAAAACGATCACACAGAGAATTTTTGATTCAAATCTCGTAGTTATACGATACTCTAGTACTAAAACGATCACACAGAGAATTTTTGATTCAAATCTCGTAGTTATACGATACTCTACTAAAACTATTACACAGAGAATTTTTGATTCAAATCTCGTAATTATACGATAATCTACTACTAAAACGATCACATAAATAATTTTTCATTCAAATCTCGTAGTTATACGATACTCTATTACTAAAACGATCTCTTAATTAAGACTATATTTTTTTTTTAACTTTTCAATATAATTTCAGATTTTCTTCAAAAGGAAAAGTATAAAAGGAGATCAAATTAATTAGAAAATATGTTAAATAAAATATGAAAAATTAAAATTAAAATTAAAATTAAATTCCAAATGGAAACAATCATACTTCCCTCCAGATAGTATGTAACGTGTGTAAGAATAAAAATTTATGAAGAGAACTCGTGTAAATTTTATACAAGTGTTGTAAGCGAAAAGTGCTCAAGAAGAAACTTTGGAAATTAATTATAAAAAAAAAAGAAAGAAAAAGCTGAAAAAAAAAACGAAAATTTATTACTGCGTGTGTGTTTAGATTATTACGGCTGAACTTCTAAGCCCTTCAAATAAAGTGAAGACAAAGGAACAGCAGTTAGTTATCTTATCTAGTCCGTCTAATTACTTTCTTTTTTTTTTCTTTTTTTTTTCCTGTTCTGGGTGGTTTTACCTTGAAACCAACAACAACAATAACAATCAGTCTTAAGGGCAAAAGTTGTTCTTTTCTCGCTCTAAAAAAAAAGAAGTTGATTTGCGCGTGTGTTTTTTTGTTTGTTTTCTAATAAGATCTATTTTGAATGGTTGCTGAGGACGGTAATTGGAACAGTGATGCAATGTCCGATGCGGACATGCACGATTCCAAAAATGATGTGTGCGGCGGCGCATCTAGCTCAAGCGGCAGTTCTAGTACACCGCGTACTAAACCGAATTGCGCGCGCTGTCACAATCACGGTATAAAAATCAAATTAAAAGGTCATAAACGCTATTGCAAATATCGTTTTTGTGAATGTGAGAAATGCCGATTAACAGCCGATCGGCAACGAGTTATGGCTTTGCAAACAGCTTTACGGCGTGCCCAGCAACAGGACGAACAACGACGATTGGAAATGAACGAAGTACCGCCGGTAGTGCATCCGCCAACGGCTCTATTGAATCATCATCATCATCATTTACAAAATTTAAATCAACAGTTGCATCATCATCATCATCATCCACATTTAGTGGATCCTACATCGATAGCGGCTGTAACCGGTATGGGTTTGATGCCTGCTCATCATGCTGCCGCAGCAGCGGTTGCGACAATTTCTACAATACGTTCACCGCCGCATAACGATCATAACGGTGTCGGTAATAATTCAGCCACTAGTAGCGGCGGCGGTACTACCTCAACCGGTGTTGCTGTCAATTCATTAAGAGTTACCAGTTCTATAGTGACTGCTCCGCCACCACATCATACGCCACCCGATCATCATCAACATCAACATCAGCATCATCATCATCATCATCAACATCATCATCATCAACATCAGCAACATCATCATCCGCCCGCACACACTCATCCACATTTAGTAAACGTTTCGCAAACAACTCAATCTGTGGATAGCTCTTCCGATTCATCTTCGTCGTCAACATCATCAACGACGACCACCATCATTAATCGTAAATCTACTCCGCCACCTGAACAGAATGGCTTTGAAATGCCAATAGGTAAGTGAATTTATCACACCTTTCTACATATTTTTTTTTTTTTTTTTTTTTTTTTCGTTAACAATTCTTTTTAACAATTCTTTTTTCATACACAAATCAACTCTTAAGCTTAGAAGATTTACTATCTCATTTGCAATGTTAGCTTAGGGAGACGGAACTAAACTAAACAGTGATACCATTTTAATATATGTATATGAATACAATCCTCTTGTGTTTCAAGAAACTTGTATTTTTAAAGCTAAACCATGCAATTGGTTTCTTTTTTTTTGTCTTCTTCTTCCATATTCATGATTATGTGCGTGATGGATATTCGTATCTACTAAATATGTGCATATAAAGAATTCATTTGTAAGAAGTGCGGGCAAAATACGCAAAAGAATAAGAGGAAAAATATCTTTATATATATATACATATATATATATGTTCCAGTTTAATAAATTTTCGAATTTCCCGAAAACATGATCAACGACTTTGTATACGGATCACTCACGTTTTCTGATTTCTTCTGCTGCAACTTTCTTTCTTTCTTTCTGCCTTTCGTTATTCTGCATTTGCGATATCACTACCACTACACACTACTGCCTTATTACTGCCAATGCTGTTTGCTTTATTGCCCATGTATTCGTATAAATTATATATTATGTTATGCGGGTTATTTTTTTTTTTTTTTTTTTTTTTTTTTTTTTATATTTTTAATCTTTTTGCTTCTCTTGGTTTTGTATCCATCATACTCGGCAGGGGGCATATTAATTTCCTTGTTACATTTGTAGCATTTTTTTTAAATATGCATCAGTTATCCTAAGATAACATAAATTATACGAACTAAGTGTTAATTAGACTTGCATGCTATTTTTCGAACGGCTAAGTGTGTGTGTGCTCGATTAAATTCATTTTTGCGGTGAATCTTAGAGAAGAATTGCTTTATGAAAATTATGTTATTGATCCGTCCTAAATATGAATTTACGGTAGTAGAAAATGGCAGAAAAAAAAAAAATTATAAAACAAACAAGAAGATAAATTTTTAAATTATGAAACTTAAAAAAAAAAAAAAAAAAAAATTTAATAAAATTTTGTCGTCTAATCTGTTAAGCTGTCGAACTAAATCTTTACCGACTGATGTATTAAGCTGTCGAACCAAACCTTTACCGACTAATGTATTAGTTTGGGGAAAAGGTAATCCATCCAATCTTATAAGAATTTCAGGACTTTATTTAACATTTCGAATTGGAAAATAATGGATTACCTTTTCCCCAACCTAATATTAAGCTGTCGAACCAAACCTTTACCAGCTAATGTATTAAGCTGTCGAACCAAACCTTTACCGGCTAATGTATTAAGCTGTCGAACTAAATCTTTACTGGCTGATGTATTAAGCTGTCGAACTAAATCTTTACTGGCTGATGTATTAAGCTGTCGAACTAAACCTTTACCGGCTAATTTATTAAGCTAACATACCAAACTCTTAAACAACTTCTAGTTCGATCTAATCAGATCTCACACATTGACTCGTTTCTTTTTTGAAAATAGTCCAATACGGACCCTAGGTGAAAGATAATGGGCTTTGATTTTAATAATAGATAATTGAGATATTGATACTTAACTGTTGACATTTAAATATTGATAGTTAGCATTGCGACACATTTGACAGATCATAGTTGACAGTTAGAACTTTCATAAATACTAATCTTTTAGTCTTTTGGCGTAGTATATGCAAGGTATACGCTTTCAGACAGCTCTGATTTATAATCGAGTCCAATTTTTTGATTACAATTTTCGCAAAAAGTTAGAATGTTTTGATGAGAGCATACCATTATCATTCAATTGATGTTCCCTATTTCCCTATATGTGTAATAGGGTGACGGCCAGTAAAACATATACGAAAAGAGTGAACACTTGGTAATGGGAAATGTTTGTCCGATCGGTATGTATTTATGTCTTTACCGATCAAGCACTTAATTATGAGCTACGTTCAGACAACAGTCGTTTAAAGCATCGTTTACCGCACTGAGAATTGTACTCATGTAAGCTAATGTGACTGTCGAGTTTCTGAACAACTTGCTTATACGATACCATACCTATACGCCTATAAACACAAGTCGGAGACCTTTTAAGGTCTATATATTCTTGATCATTCTAATAAGTTAAACTTGATATTCGATGTAGCCGTATACCGGAAATTAGAATTACGCCTTCAACGTTTTATTTGCGCCTTTTAAAAAGCATTTAGGAAGTCTAGTCCTCTCCATTACAAGAAGAGTTGCCTTAGATATGTTTTTCAGTTTCGATCATAAATTATACTTTTTCTTTACTCCTCCCATCAGTTTCGATTCAAGTCAACTTGAATCGATCGTGTGATCCATGCATAATAATCACAAAAATGAATGATATTTTAAGAGAATTATTTTTTGGATCTTAAAAAGTATTTTAGTTTATAACTTTAAAAATTAATGACAGGTAAAGCGGTAACCAGGATAGTTTATATTTAGCAAGACGATTAAAAGTGCATCCTTTTATTATCGTTAAGTGAGCTATAGATAGGAATCTTCATAGCTATCCGTAGCATATAGCACTTCAACGTCCATGGCATCTACGTACTAAATCTACACAAGCTTTATTTACCACTCTTTTTCACGGAACCACTGTTGGGTATTGTTTTGCAGAGGCTAGTTGATATCACTACGCTGCATCCGGTGCGCCTTAGTGGATTCTTTTATAAATTTTCATTGCCTCTTCTCCCCACTTGCTGTATCTCCAGCCCTCATAGTTCATGAGGCACCATCATACAGTGTCCTATACTTCGGGGTTTTTCGCGATGCCCTTGAGTATCTCGCGGAGACAGTGCAACAATTGAACATTGCATGCTGTGCTTCCTCTTCCGTGTATGTGTGCCTTCGATTTGATAATGAAGTCATCTGGAATGGAGATTCTTTAAGAAAATCTAACATACAAATTCGAATTATCGGAGTAAGAAGGATTTAGACAGTGAAAATGACGCGTATAAATAAATGCCAAATTTAAGTACAGTTCCTAGTTGAGGCAATTATCCGTAAAATGCTGCCAATTTTAGCATATTTAGGTATAGTTTTTAGTTGAAGCAATTATCCATAAAGTGCTGTCAATTTTAGTACAGTTTTTGGTTAAGGCAATTATCCGTAAAATGCTGCCAATTTTAGCATATTTAGGTATAGTTTTTAGTTGAAGCAATTATCCATAAAGTGCAGTCAACTTTAGTATATATAGATACAATTTTTAGTTGAGGCAATTGTCCATAAAAAGCTTTCAATTTTAGTATATTTAAGTACAGTTTTATTTTATCTATAAAGCGCTGCCAAATTGCGTAAAAAATATAATTTAAAGTATATACGATATGTGATCTATCACATACGATATATAATCTATTTCGATTGAACCAAGTTACGTTTCTCTTTGTCAAAATTGCTGTCAACGATGGTCAATAAGCTAATGTAGGGTAGTAAAGAATTCGTTTCAAGCCGAATATAAACTTTTACTTGTTTTACTTTGCATTACTGTAGTAGTCATAGTTTCTACGTGTTTGAGTTCGCGTCTCACTCTTAAACCTGTTGATGCTGTAATTAGTTTTTTTTTTTTTTTTTTTGTTTGTTTCCTTTCTCAATAACAACTGGTATGTCAAGCATTGTGTGCTCAAATTAACCGAGTGTCAATAACGGTTATCACTTCTCGAACCTAATAAAAAATTAATGAAATAAAAATTTATTAGATAGAATTTGAAATATTTTTATAATAATGCTGCTATTGCTATTTTGTTAATGATAAACGTAATCTGGTTTCTAAAGTTCTCAAAGAAATAATTCATTTAAGGGAATATTTTAAACAGAAACAGAAAGTATTGAGCAACATTTTATACAAACGTTTTTCTAATTCTAACAAATTATAAAGTCTTGCATGTGTGTGTGTGTGTGTGTCAGACAACGATGAGAATAATGTAAATAATTCTGTTTTAATGCAAAATAACAGCTTATGTATGTAAATATTAAATATAAATTAATTTTGTTATCAGAAACGAATTAAATATTAGAAAATAAAGAACAAAGCTCTCTTAATAGGGAGAGAGAGAGAGAGAGAGAGAGAGACTACTTTATTGTAATATTTGTCCAGTTATGTGCCTAAACAAGATCAAAATAGATTACTTCTTATTTAAGTTTTTCTTTTTTCCATTTTTGAAATTTATTTTGATTAATTTGGTCTGATCAAAAATTAATGAGAAATTTAGGTTTTCTTTTTTAAAAACTATTAATTAAAACTTTAAGATTTCATTCATTTCCTTTCAAAATACCAGATTTTTTAATACTATCAATTACTCTCTAATACAGTTGTCCCTTTAGGAAATTCTCGTACAATCTTTCGTTCGATACGATATTGAGTTCAGTTTCGCAAGAAGAATTTACGAATAAATTTTGGGATATTAATTACGAAAGCTATTTAGAATTTTTCTACACCTTGTGTGCAATTTTTTTTTATTATATCGACCATAACCCGAATGGTTTACTTTTATGAAATATTTGTAGAGAAGATGATTTTTCTTTTTAAACATGTGCGTCTGTTCTTCCTTGATAAACATTCTCCCGGTCGCAAAAATGAGGATATCGGCTTCAAATTTGACAGAAACATTGGAAATTCTTTCACTGCCACGTCCACTTATTACAATTTAGTTTTTCCCCCTTTTTTTAAGATAAAGGTGGATGGTATGAAAGATTCTGCCGAATATAATTTTCTCTCTTGTGTTTTTAAATTTATATTCAAATTAAGACCAATTAGGCTAAGCGTGTCGCAGAGCTCCTTTAGTCAAACATGCCTCACAAGAATTACTCCGATTTTGCTATTTTTCAAAAATTTTTTTTTATGCCGGAAACTTATTTATGGCGGGAACTTATTTGTGACGGGAAATTTTTTGTGGCGGGAAATTTTTTGTGGCGGGAACTTATTTGTGGCGCGACCTTTTTTGTGGCGGAAAGTTTTTTGCGGCGCGTACTTTTTTCTGGCAGGAAATTGTTTGTGGCGGAAACTCTTTTGCGGCGCGTACTTTTTTGTGGCGGAAGCTTTTTCGCGGCGCGAAATTTTCTGTAGCGGAAACTCATTTGTGGCGAAAATTTTTTTGTGCCACAAATTTATTTGTTGCGTGAACTTTTTGTCGCGGAAATTTATTTGTGGCAGAAATTTTTTTTTGGCAGAAACTTTTTTATGCAAATAACTTTTATAAACATAACTAATAAAAAGATAGAGAGTTTTTGATTTAAAATCATTTAAAACCAATCTATTTAAAAATCCAAATCCAAATCCAAATTAGTTACGGAAACATAGAATGATAAACCCGACCCTGGTATCACAAAATTTTCTAATATATTATGGTCGCGTCTCAGCTAGCATAGCCGTCCATTGAATTTCCTTCCAGAAGATGTTGACAGTCCCTCTGTCCTTAATGTGTTCTTTTATGTGTGCAAAGATATACATAATATATATTGCATTAAATTATAAAAAACAAATTTTTATGATTTAATTTTCATAATGCAAATAAAGTAAAGCACGCATATGTATAAGAATAAACCCACACCCACATACATATTATATATTATAACGTTATTAGAAAAAACAAAAATGCATATAAATGAAGAAAAATCTATAAAAGCTTTTTTTCTATTGCTATTACGCTTATAAGAAACATCAACTGAGTTATTACGAATAACGGCTAATGAACATCAACGTATGTACACACACAAACACATATGTGTAACGTTGCAATACCAGAACTTCACGCATATGTGAATCAAATAAAAATAAATAAATTTGTACGCGAATATCGCGCCAGCCTTAGCTAACGAAATAGTTTTCATTTATTTATATGCGAGTGTTGCGCTTTTAGAAATAATTGTGTGTGTGCGTGCGTGTGTGGGTGGGTGGGTGGTTGTAAATGTAGCTAGGATTATATTTAATTTTTTTTTTTTGCTTCACTTTCCTAAATAACTAAATTGGACGTATTTTATGGCGGGCATTTTGTCCTTTTTGTACATTTTCTCGAAATAATTATAAGAATGTTTTGTTTACGACGATAAGAAAACAAAAAATTTAAAAAAAAACAGGAAAACACATTTCTTATGGTTATATGGTTATAGTCATAAAGTTTATGTTTTCAACAACAATGGTTCATTTTTTTTTTTGATACGGCCTGTTGTTAAAGGGAAGAGAAATTTTCTAGCGAGAATTATAACCGTTTTGTAAAGTTTTATACTCAAACGAATAGTTTGGTGGTAAGATTTTTAATTGCGTTTTTATAACATGAAAACATAAGAAAAAACAAAATATTCTTTGCTTTCTCTTCTTGTTCTTCCCTCATTCTTCAATAAATGCAAATCAAAAGCAAAAAAAAAATTAAAAATAAAAATTAAAAATAAAAAATAAAAACAAAATAATTTTGGTTAATAAGATATTTTTTTTAGTCAAATGATCCATGCTGCTGTAAGGTATCATTATTTCCAAACCAGGATTTTTTTATGCTTGCTATGTGGTTAATTATAAGCATAAATTTTTTTCATATTTTTTATTAAAATATTTCTTTTTAAAAGTTTTAGTTTTTCTGAAAATTAATTTAAAAACATTTTATTTAATATAATTATTCCCTAAACAATTAATTAAATTGTGCGAAAGACTAGAAAATTATTTACTTAAGAGCCAACCACCTGAACGACTGAATTCTGTATTTTTTTTTTTTTTTTTTTTTTTTTTATTAAAAACGAAAACCGATCAGTTTCAAAAATTAAAACTTGAAAACACTTCACATTTAAAAAAATCACTTCTTTGTGCGCTTTAACGACCGACCATTGGTTAAGTTGTAAAAATGTTCTTAAGCATACTTATATGGGGTCTTTTTTAGTATCCAGAAACCAGAAAACCTATAAACCAAAGCATGCGAATGCGAAGCTCATTATAAAACTTGAAATTACATTTTACGATCCTTTAAAAACAGAAAGAAACAAACGAAATAAGTATAAAAAACCAAAAAAAAAAAAAAAAAAAAAAAAAAACGAGAAACAAGAAACATTTAGTTATGCGTTTTTTCGCAACACGAAGGCGAAAGGAATTAAATCGAAAAATAGTGAAAAAAAAACATAAAATACAAATAAACATGAAACATATTACTTGACAGGTAATTTTCTTAATAAAATTTATGAGACTTTCTATTAAGAAAATATGTCCATTCTCTGTGTGCCGTGTGCTGTTTTCAAGCTTGTTAAAGTGCCCCTAAAGAGATATGCTTTCAATGATATTTTAATGGAAATTTCTAAAAAATCAAATGAATTCCATTTTTTACCTTAAATCGTTTTGAAGCTTAAGTGAAAAATCATGAGAATTAATTGTAAATGAAAGAATTATAATTGAAATTTTAAAGATCATCAAAAAAATTAAATTCGCAAATGAAAATAGAAAGTTTTCGATGAAAAAAAAAAAAAGAAAAACAAACTTTACTTCGTTTTAAAATGAATATCGACCATCCATTCTTTATGGATGTTATATTAGATTTCTTAAATATTGCTAGATAAGAATGACAACTTACATATATAAGAAGAAGAAGAAGATCATAACATTTACGGACATCATAAAAATGGGAGTGAGAGACATCTATACGTGAAATCGTCACTTACTTAGTTGCTAACCCATTATTTACAAGGCACACTTATGAAACTCATAAACCACTTAAAGTCTCTTTTGAAAGACCCAACTCAAAGCTGAAAAAAAAACTTCACTATTTTTCGAATGATATCCTTACGATTCGAAAGTTATGGCCCCATAAGTTTAAAGATGAAAACATTATACTAGAAAGCTGTCTCGCTGTTATTGCAATGATAAGAGAACGATGCCAGGAAAAAAGACAAAAGATATAGCGGCAATATGTAAAATATCGATACTATTTTAAAGATATCGTTAAAATCTAAAAGATATCATCATAATTTGAAACATATCGGGCACATTTTTAAGGATAGAGGTGATAGGAAGATATCACGGAAGTTCAAAAAATTAAAAAAAAAATTGTGAGGGTTAAGCTTATCGTCATCATTTGTAAAATATCGTAAGATGTTGTCACAGTTTGAAAGAATTCGTCACAATTAGGAAAGATATCGCTCCTATTTGAAAGACATCGCTTTTATTCGAAAGATATCTAAAGCTATCAAGCTAAAAATAGGATCTGAATTAAAAGATCGTAACAAGTTGTAAGATATCGTCACAGTTTGAAAGAAATCGTCACAATTAGGAAAGATATCGCTCCTATTTGAAAGCTTTTATTCGAAAGATATCTGAAGCTATCAAACTAAAAATAGGACCTTAATTAACAGATCATAACAAGTTGTGAGACATCGTCACAGTTTGAAAGAAATCGCCACAATTCGAAAGATATCTAAAGTTAAAAGATATATTAAGCTAAAAATAGGACCGGAATTAAGATTACGCAACAGGCCTTAAGATATCGTCACAGTTTGAAAGAAATCGTCACAACCAGGAAAGATATCGCTGCTATTTGATAGACATCGCTTTTATTCGAAAGATATTTAAAGCTATCAAGCTAAAAATAGGATCTGAATTAAAAGATCGTAACAAGGTATAAGATATCGTCACAGTTTGAAAGAAATCGCCACAATTAGAAAATACATCGCTATTATTTCAAAGCTATCGCCAATAAGTTGAAAAATACTACCATAATTTGAAATCTATCGTCATAATTGGGCAGATACCGCTACAATTTTAAAGATTGCGCCACAATTTAAAAACTATAATGATGAGATAATAATAATGAAAACAATGTGTCGTCACAAATTTAAAAGATAAAAGATTGATAACAAAAGAAAATATGATTATAATTTGCAATATATCGCCGTAAATTGGAAGAAATCGTCACATTTCGAAAGAACTTATTCGGACGATTCGAAAGATATCGTCATAATTTCGCTTCATTTCTAAAGATAGAGAGATAATGACGGAACGATGTAACCATAATTGAAAAAGAAAGACCGAAAGAAAGGTAGAAAGTATTGTTGTCATAATTTCAAAGATAAACTCACAATCAAAAGGTATCGTTTTATTTTGAAAGCTATTGCCGTAATTTGAAAATTATCGTTATAATATAAAAAATATTGCCATAATTAGAACGTTATCGCCAAACTTTCAAAGATATCTCTAAGATTGTAAGTTAAGTAACATTATTACTAAAATAACGTTTGACATTTAAATGCAGTCTGATATTAAATACGTTTAAAAGTCTCGTTTATTAGACTTTTAAATGCTCTGTAACTTTTTCAATTAAAAAATTAATTCAATAATGTATACGTTTTAAATTTCTAATTTAAAGGAAAACTTCATATAGCGTAAGCTTCGTTATAGATATGGAGATTATAGAGAGATTCCAAAAGCAAAAGCAACGGAATAAAGTATTTAAGAAAAAAATTATGAGTCTTTCTGACAGATCTCTATCAGATCACTAGATCAACCCGAAAAACTCTAAGAAAATCAAGAAATTGATACTTGGAAATAGTTGTACGATTTATCGAAACCTAAATGAAGAGGAGTTTAGTGTACGTTTTAGCTCCGTATCTTTAATTCCATTTTGTTTTTCATTACGGAGATGAAATGTAGTTATTGCAGTATGGGTTCCAAAAAGATCAATCTTTCTCGTTTTTATATGTATTATTTTGTTATTTTATTCCTTCATATATTTCAGATTATCAGATAGCTTAGACCATTAAATATAATCTTCAACATTTTTTTCTTAATCAAAACCTAACCTTGACCCTATCTACCTAACATATCAATTAAATCAATTCAAATATTCGTTCACAATCTCAAAAAGTCAATAAAGGTCTCGTTTTTTTTTTAGGTTTACAAGTTTGATCGAAAATTGAAAAATTTTGCTTAAAATTGTTTGCTTCGAAGATCAAAAATCAGGAAATCTAGAATTTTTTTATATATAAATCTCTAGAATTGATCAATGATGAGTTATATTCAAAATTAGTAAAAAATAATTTTTTTTTCTATTTTTTTCTTGTTTCAAAAAATTTAATTTCCAATATTCAATATTGTGATTTACGGGGAAATTTCAAAAATCATCTAGACCAGTTAAAAGGTTTACCTGTAATTATCAAAACATTCCGTATAAAAGAGACTCCACCATTACCTCCATTACACTCCATTCCCTTTTGGTAAAGATTATATTAAGTTTGCCGCGTATGTATGTAACATAACAGGTGACCTGAAAAGTTTGTAGGCTGACACATAGATGGCGCTACAAATATTAAATTCGTATGATTTTTAGTTAGCTCTAACCTTCAAAAGACACGTGTATAAATTTGACAGCTGTTGCACAATTAGTATAGGAGTTACAGCATGTTTAGTGTATATGAATTTAATACTAGCAGCGCCCCGTCTATGTGTCAGCCTACGATCTTTTCAACCGTCCTGGTATAGAGATATTTAGTACTGACACATCTTTTATTATAACACCGATCGATTTCAAATTATTTTCTAAATTGATTTTAGCTTGTCTGTCTGTCTATTTGTCCGTCTGTCTATCTATCTGCCCGTCTCTATGTCTATCTGTCCCTTTGTGCGCCTATTATCTGTCCCTGTGTTTGTATTTGTGTTAAATTTACAAGTGACAATCATTGACATATTTTGGACGAAATGGATGAAGGACGGACGCTATTGAAAATGAAACATTTTTGTGCGGCCACTCTCCATATAAGGCACTATTCTGAAAAAGTCGTTCTTCGAAAAAAAAAGCAACTTTGAAAATTTTACATAAAATTTCGATCGGATCGGAAAATTTTTTAAAACCTATCCTATATAGACGTTGCTAAGAAAAGTAAATCTTTATATGGTAAAACGGTCTAATTTTTAATATTTTATAGTGAAAATTTACTCTCAGTAGTAATTTAATATACAAGTACGGTTGATACAACTTTTTAAATTCCATCTCATATAAGGATTTTTCTGATAAATAATAAGACTATATTGATGAAAATAAGTTGTAATTTTTGATATATTTTTTTATTATAAGAAAAATAAATTAACAATTGTTTTTATTAGACGAAATGGTATAGGGTACATAATTGTCGGTCTTGTCCAACTATAATGTTTTTATTTTTCTACCTATCGAGCAAATAAAATTTTAGTTTGATAAACAACATACGATATTCTGCCAGATTGTCTAAGAAAATGATTTCAAGTGCCGCTTATTCGTATATATCGTATCGTATATCACATTGTATATCACATTGTATATTAATATATATACAGTGGGTAAAAGCCAAACTCGTACACCACAACATTTTTTTTCTTTGTCCGGTTTTTTATACATAAAATATAATTTGAGAAAAGTTCAGTATTAATTTTTTATAGCTTATTTCACTAACTTTTAATAATAAAAACCAAAAAAGAAAAATTTTGATTTTTAACAATATTATTTAACGACAAAGAAAAACAGCATTAAATTCAATGCCAAAGCCAAACTCATACACTACTTTTAAAATGCAACCCACTGACAGCAATCGCAGCCAACTTCGCAAATGTTTTGTTGTCTATTTCGGGGAATTCTCCTTACAGTTAATATAGATAGTTTTTGTACAAAATTGGCACAAAAAGGAAGATGGGAAGGCAAAGAGGTCACACTAGCACAGATATCAGAGAATTGATTGTGAAGCACTCTAAAAATGGGAAATCTTTGAGAGAAATTTCTAAAATAGTAAATAGGAGTCACTCTACTATTCAATATGTGCTAAAACGTTATAAGATCAACAAACAAAACTGTGAAAAATAAGTCGAAATCGGCACACAACAAAATTTTAACATCAGCTGATGAGCGCTACCTTGTGCGTAAGACAAAAGCGAACCCCTTTTTAAGTGCTCCAAAATTAGTTGCTATCGCTGAAAGTGAAGTGGGGAAAGTAGTTTGCGCTCAAACGATTAGAAACATTCTCCATCGGGCCAATTTGGATAGTAGAAGAGTACAAGTTAAACCCCCAATTAGCAACCGAAATAAAAAGGTACGTGTTGTGGTGTACGAGTTTGGCTTTTACCCACTGTATATATATAGTTGATGTTTATAATGTAATAGATAAGGGATGTTTTATATTTAAATAAAAAAACATGATGTAAGTTAAATAAGTGATGAATTTATGTTATCTGAAAATGTAAAGTTATAAACGTGATATCAATAGTCTTTAGATTAAATGGTCTATAAATATGGTTCTTGGAGATGTAATTTATGTTGCAAAAAACCAAAAAACAAAGATACACTCAATTAAAGCCGTTTGCGCTTTAGTTAATTTACAAGTTTGCTTTAAATTGGAGAACAGGTTTGACTAAGCACAAGACATCGTTTGATGGCAAAAATATTGTATTTAATTTATAATTCAGAACTTCAAAAGACAAGTGTCCAAAAAAACCTATACGCGTACGCCGCACACCTGCTATTAGTGGTTTTGTTTTCGTTGACCATTTATAAAGTTACTCAGCTTAATTATAACTTTTAATTTTTAGTGACATTTATTACTATTATGTAAATATTATAAATTTAAACTGAATTTATAAGTTTTTTTGCGACAAACAAGTGAAAAATTTGTTGCAACCTTAAGGCGAATCTTGAGCACCTAATATATCAGGTAAAATTTATGAAAATTGCAAATGACTTAATAACTGATACGTGATTACTTGATGTTTTCCGCTGCTATAACTTAAACGAGCTCTTGCACACAATTATTCATTATGGTCACGATTTAAAAATGAAGTTATAGCGAATTTGTCCATTCAAGCCAACACTAAGAAATCCGACACCTGAATGCCTCGCAGATTAATATTTTAAATCGAGTTAGCGTATCCCCCCGCGGTCCATCATTCATTCATCCCTTTGTAAGATTCGTGGTTTACTGTCTAAAGTTTACAGGAACATTGAAAAAGAATCCTTAATATCTGTATTTTCGTGTTGAAAATAAGCTGCCACATGGCATGGCTTCAATAAATAAAAGACTTTAATTTACCATCAAAAAACGAAATTGGTCTCAAACTTGATCGAAACATTTGCTAATACGAAAGTGGACATGTAATTAGCTCTCTAACATAATTCAGTGGCGAGAAGAAAAGTTGTAATAGATAAGATAGAGAGAGATATATAAGAGGTTTTCCCCCTCTTCCCTCTTCTATCAAGGATTAGAAATTTATTTGTGAAACAACCCTACATTACGTTTTATTCGATGTATTGTCTCACGCTTACTGCTACAAAATACGAATCTCGTAAAAAAAAAAGACAATTGGCATTTTGAGGCTGTGCCCAAAAGGAGACACTTGCTCGGGAAGTAGCACATTCCAACTTAATGCTACTAAAGTTTTTATGATGTGTATGCTGCTGTGCATGGGGTCGAATTTCTTTCTGCCGAAAACTTACGATATCGTGACTTTTCACATATTCCGACGGTTTGTGTACTGCTAGCTTCACCCGTTAGTGTTGGTAGCCTTCCCCATTGATGGTTCCTTTTGATCGCAACAAGCCATAATAAATCCTATTCACTTAACTGCCCTAAATGCGATTGCTTTATCGTGGATATTAATGGTTCAATTAGTTCTGAATTGGATATTCTAACACAACCGCTATTAATCGCTCTTAATGATATAGCGGCACTATCTTTAGAAGTAAGCAGAAAAACTAAAATTTGACGCAAATGTCGCTAATATATGCACGAAAAGAGTTATGTGATGCTGATAAGAAGTCACTAATAGTTCAAGGTGACATGGTTGCCACATGACCAAACTTACGATATTACGCCATAACTGATAATTTCAACAAAACTAAAATTTGACGCAAATGTCGCTTATTCTACACAAAATTTAACAAAAGCAAATAAGAAAGTTATATTTGGTTGTGCCGTATCGTTTATGCTCACCAACCTTGCCATAAAAAAAGGGGGAAAAACTTAATTGTACTAAGTGGGCTGGGCCATGAAAGAATTTCAAATGTTTCTGCCAACTTTGAAATCGATATCTTCATTTTTGCGGCCAAGAGAATGTTTACCATAGACATTAGATAGTTAAGCAACCAGACAGATGGGCAGACGGACAGACAAATACGTCTAGGCGGATTCCAGATTTCGTACTGATCAAGAATATATAAATTTTATGTGGTTTCAGGGGCATCTTTCTTAATGTTACAAACATTTCCATCAAAAAAAAATTAAATTTCAATGTTCTATTATATCGAGTGGGCGTGATCGATTCCTTCTATTTTAGCACAGAGACTACGGGATGGCTAGCTCAATACTGCGCTATGGTTTACGAGTAATGACCAAAAATCCAATTTTTTTTCACTTCCAAGAACAGAAGTGTTCTTAGTCTATGTCATACTATGGGCGTATCCTTTGACCCATTTGTCCCATTTTCAATATCCGCCTGTGTGCAAGAACTTCCAATGTTCTTGCCAGAGTGAAGTTTGAAGCCGATATCTTCATTTTTGCGGCCAGAAGAATGTTTATCACAAGTGGACAGACGGACATGCTTAAATCGATTTTTATCAAGAATATATATACTTTGTAGGGTCTCCGAAGTTTCCTTTTGATAGTTACAAATCAAATGACAAAATGAAATATACCCTTCAACTTCGGTGGTGAATGTGGAAAATTATGTGATACCAATACAAAGTCACTAACACTTTAAGGTTATGTTTATATATATGTATTGCCGGAGTTTTTTCAAACCTGGTTCATAAGCCATTCATTATTGCCCGATATTATGCAATTTCTTATTTTGCGTACTAATCAAATCGTTTAGTAGGACTATTCAGTTCTCGCAGTGTCTACACCTGCTCGTTCTCTTCATTTTTTTTTAATCGCACTGCTGACCTTTGAACATTTTTACATGCGGTAGTCTTCTAGTGCCTTCCTAGATATTTCCCTTTCTAAATTAAGAAGAAAAGATTAATTTCTTTTTCCCCTCCTTTATTTATAAACTTTTCTAATGTACATATGTGCCATTAATATACATATAGACAGATCTATATATAGAGTTTCCTTTCATTTGTATCCGACTCTTTCGCTGAAAACGTTTACGTTAATAATGATTTCTTCCAGTTTATGACAAAATTGAAGTTTATGAGTTAAGAACATCTTATAATAAAGAGTACTGAATACAAAAAAAAAAAAAAAGAATTTGTTTAATGAATGCAAATACAATTATTGTAATGCGTTTAGTTTGATAAACTTTCAAATGTTCTGAGTCATAATTTTCATTATACGTTTTATTTCCTTCATCTGGGATTCGATATCGATATTTATTTGCCATAAATTCGCTTTGATGACATGTTCTTCTGCTTCCGATAGTTCGTTCGTTTTTGTTGAATTCTCTTGATATTTTGCAATTTGATTATTTTTATTATTAAAAATATTTTTATATTTTTGAAAAGATGATGACAATATTCTGGTAATGTCATGTAAGCGTTTGATTTCCGTAATGAACTTTTTTTGAGTCAAATTATTCAATCCTGATAAACGTGTGTTAGCCACGCGAATTAAATTCTCATATTTGTTTGTTAAGACACTTTGTTCCTCACGTAACTTTTCAAATTTATCGCTTAATATACGAGATTTATTTGTAATTTTGTTGCGCTCTTCTTCTAAATCTCTAATATCTTGGTCTTGTCTTTCTTTCACCAATTTTAAGATAAGTATCCGTTTATTGAATTCAACTCTGACCAATTCATGTTTTTTCATATATTGTGTACGTAAACTTTCAATAGCTTGACAGAGTAATTCGTAAGATTCTTGAAGGGTGGGCGGCGAAGAAGAAGAAAATTTATTCAATGATAATATTGGTTGATTCACGGTATCACGTTTCAATATCCCGCGAATGTCATCTACAAACGAAGTTGTTATCAATTCATTTAGTTGAGAATGTTCCTGAGCGATGGCTGCATTTGTTACAGGTATTGTTTTCATCGTCGGAATAGGGGTCAACAATTTCGAGTCTATAATTAATTTCAGACTTAACACTTGACCGCTGGAAAGCAATAAAACGACAGAATGAGGCATTTGCGTAAAAACGAAACCTAAGACTGCATTCACATGTTCTCCTGAATCGATTTTAGTGCTAACTAGATATTCGGCATGAGAGGGGATGAACACTGAGCTCATATCGCTATAAACTTCGTTTTCTAAAAATCTGTTCATTTCAGTTAAAAAATTAATTATTATAACATGTAAACCTGTATTGTGATAGGCAAAGTAACGTGACTCATTAATGAAATCCCTTTTCAAAAAAATTGAACAATCATATCTTTTAGTCGAGATGTCTTCTAGCAAACCGAGTTGCAAATCGATAGTTTCCAAAACGTTGATTGTCCATTCACAAGGACAAGTAATCAGTCCTTCCTCTACTTCTACACCGAAGGGAAATTCTGCAACTTTAGCTTCTAATAACAAGGCATGATGTAGTTTACCGTTAGTTTCGGCTATAACCAATGTAGGCGGCAATGATGGTATAATTAATAGAGAACAAGAATCTGAACCGTAATTATCAGTTTGAGATGGTGTCATTTTTAAGGGACCTTGTAAACTTGGTTTTTCAGTATTCAATGCAGCCATTAAAACATAAATGTTACCATTCTCCCTTAAGATTACTAAAGGCCATTGAATCTGCTTAGGCTTACGGCGAGAGTTCTGAAATGTTTTATGAAAGAAAATGTCATCAAAAATTTTGAAATATTACGATATTATAATTTTGCTGTATACTAACGATAGAATTAGAAGAGGTAGTCATATTAAGACTTACTTCGTCAGTTTTTAAAGTAACAGCTGGTCCGATATCAAAATCTACTACAATTTCATCCAAACCATAACCAGCGGAAGCGTTGAGATTTGTATCATTTCTTAAGAGCAAAGGACCAACTTGCCAAACATGACGTATGTTGCCATTATCGTAAACTCGTATCGTATTGTCTGACCACAGAACTAACAGATGTGAGTCGGTTGGTGAAGCTGGATGCCAACGTATTTGCTTTAATTGCAAATGCGGATTTTCGTTAAATAAACGAGCATCTAAATTCGTCGTTCGGCAAGTGATTTGGTGTTTACCTTGCATAAATTGACCATTGGCACCACAATGTTGCGGCAATTCCAATATACATAGGCCACGTAAACCAGCTAAAGCCATTAATGAACCTTGGGTTGAACTTTTAACACGCTCCACATCGAATGTTAAACGACTTGAAGGAACAAGCATTTGATAATTTATATTTTCATGTCCTCCTCTTGTTCTTGCTATGCGCCAATTTAGTACCAATAAGCAGAACTCCTTTGAATCCCAGGCGTAAAGTAAATCATTTTTACATTCAAGCAAGTCTTGTGAATACTTTGTTTCCATCAGCAGACTATTACGTATATTAGCAAACATTGACATTCGGTTAAGTTCTAAAAAATCAGTGCTCGACATTTTTGTTTATTTGAGTCGTTTTAAACTACACTGATTTTCTTTGATTTTAAGAAGAAAAAAAAAAAACAAAATCACAAAAACAAAACAAAACAGCAAACGCGTAACAAACTTTTAATATGAAAAAGGAATTTAAGAAGTTTAATTAGATCTGATTGTGAAATTTCAGAACAAAACTAAGGAAAACAATAAGGAATGAAATCTATATTCGCAATTCGTATTGAGTTTTCTGGGATTCACTCTTAAATTGTGCACAAAATTTGAGAGCAAAAGTAATTTCTTTGTTCTCTTTTTCTTCTTCTTCTTAAAGTACTGCACTGAAAGATGACTTACTGTGTCAAGAGAAAAGAAAATAAATAAAGAAACTTGTGTATACGGCTATGACCGACTTGTTTTTACCCATCCAAACTTAATCTTAAAAAAATCTAAGAAAACTATATTTCGATGCTCTATAATATAGTGGGCCAGCGTAATTGATTTTCTTATTATTTATTTATTTGGCTTGTTGTAGACGTGTCTTTTGAACAATTTGGCTTATTTTTAATATTAACCTCTTCATGTTTGTGGTCAGGAAAATTTTTAACACAGCCGGACGGACGGACGGACATACTTAAATCGATTTTAAATTCGCTGCTGATCGAGAATGTATGTACTTTGTAAGGTCTCCGTTGCAAACAAAATGGCAAAATGAATATACACCTCACCTTCGAATGGTGGGTATAAAAAAGAAAGATGAACCAAGCAAATCATATGTGTTCTACTACTAACAATTCTGAACTGTAAGCATGCTTTCGGGGCGTTGTCGTCTTGTTAGAAAGGGACTATCAGCTTTCACGAAAGTAGTATAGTATCGCTTGACGCGTGTATTACGCGTGGCGACGTTACATCTATCTATTGAGAAAGAAGTTCACAAACACGATTATAAAACAAATTTCAAGTTAAGCCAAAGAAATCAATGCGATATAGACCTGGCGTCTTTTTTTTTATTATTGGTAAATCCCAATTTAATTATTAGCTGCCGTTAAGCAGATCGAAAGTCGTAAGAACTTTTAATGTTTTTATCAAATTAGAAGTTAAAGTCTTTTATTCGTGAAACTGAGAAAATGTTTACAATAGACATTAGCATCGAGATAAGCATCCATAACTGGGAGTGGATAATTCCTCATAATCAGAAGAGAAAAATAAAGGGAATTATGATATTCTAGAAAAATATTTTAATATGTTTTTTTTTTATATCTATCACCGAAGGTTGAAAAGTATATTTCATGTTGTCATTTGGTTTGTAACTATCAAAAAGAAACTTTGGAGACTCCACAAAGTATATATGTTCTTGATCAGCATCAAATTTAGAATCGATTTAAACATGTCCGTCTGTCTATCTGTATAATGTCTGTGGTAAACATTCTTTTGGCCGCAAAAATGAAGATTTCAGCTTCAAGTTTGGCAGAAAAATTGGAAATTCTTTACTTCCACGCCCAGACCTATAACATCGTTTTTTTTTAAGATAAAGGTGGCGGGTATAAAAGATTCAGCATAAACGAATATAATTTTCTTACTCTAGTTGTTTTTATTTAATAATTTATTTGTTTTTTCTTAAGGAAGTACGAGGTGTGTTCAAAAAAAGACGACTTTTCAAAGGCTGGAATCTGAAAGTTCATAACATATGTTGACATTATCAGCCATTTTGCATTTTTAGTTTTTTTTTTTTTCTGACGGATATAAAGGTTAGACATGTTTTGGTGAGCTTGAAGGTTTTTTCTTTTCGAAAAAAAAAAAGAGGGATCAAAGATTCTGTACTAAATATTAAGTGAAAAATAAAATTAGGGTCTCCAACTCACTATAAAAATATGGACACATGGCGAATCTGATTTGAGCAAAAAAAAGTAAGTACTACAAACTTTTCATAGATGGCCAAAAAAACATGTTAATGACGATGCTCAATATAAACAACCTAGAACTTCAACATCCACAGTGAAAATGTTGAAGTAAAGAAGAAAATTGTTATGGAGGATTGGCGAACCACTGTGTTGGCTCATGCCAAGCAATATTTTCGGAAGTTTTGAGCGTGAAACGTGTAGTAGCGAAATTTCTTCCGAAATTACTAAATTTCGTCATTATTTGTTTTTGATTTGATGGCGGAAAACAATACGATAATCATGCCTCGGCTATCGTATTTATCGAACTTGGCTTCTTGTGACTTTTACCGCATCACTGAAAGAGCTTAAGGCCATATTAAAAATATTATATCGGAAGTGCTTCGACGATTGGAAAAAGTGTCAACACAAACTTTTTATATCATTTGAAGAGACCAAAATAAATATTAATGATTAAATAAATATTCTTTGAGGAAAAAAGGGCCACCTTGTTTCTTTGAATAAATCTCGCGTATGCGCGCTTATGTCAAGCAGTTCCCGAAGATATGTTCTTTTGATATGTAGAATTTCTTAACATTTTATAATTTTTTAATTATTAACACACAACCGACCTTTGGTAGATATTTGCAGGCAAGCAGGCAATAGTCAATGCGGCCACTCACCGGGAAGAACACATTGTTCAGGACAACATACTAAATTTCACATATAATTCATACAATTTTCCCTTGCTAGTCATCAATTTTGATAGTTTTTCGTGTTTTTATTCCACTGTAAGCAAATGCGGTAAGTTTTTGGAAAAAATTTTCTTATGCAAAATAATGCTGTTTTTGATATCCTTAGGATACCAGTTAGCACTTGAAATTTCATTTTTCGATTAACGAAAATAAATTTCATTTGTTTTCAATCTCGTTTAAAATGATCAAATCACCTAGAAATATTAATGCTTGTAACTGAGAACAACTGCTATTATAAATAAAATTTTAAGTCAATGAATAATTTGTAATTTTTTCCATTCCCAAAAGCATTTAATTTAATACACGAACGGAATCTGGATTCTCATACCATAGCTTTACTAATACTACTCTAGGTCGTAAGCACAAATTATATAAATGCAGACAAGCAGTTTTGGTAGTTGTGGTTCGAAAGAATTGTCTAAAAATATCACTTAATTAAGTGACCTTTTGTATATTAATCCCAGGACTTATTGACTGACTTATTATTTATGTAATGATTATGAATGGAATCTTGTTCAGATATAAAGGTATTCTTTAAACTTATCAACAAAATTCTATTAAGTAAAATTCAAGCATTAACCACCTCAAGCTTTAAATTAAAACTCATTTACATGAGGCCATAATTTGGGGAAAAGGAGAGAAAAAGGAAAGGGAAAAATCATCCCCGTAAATAAACGTAACTAAGTCGTAATGTAATTAGCGAGAATTAAAAGCAAAAAAAAAAGCGAGATCAAACTTGTTGATCGCATAGTTTTTGAAATCAAGTAATAAGGGCAGATGGATGAGAAGTGATAAGCGAATCTAGGTACAGATAAAGAGATGTGATTAAATCGATTATATTGGAGTCAGAACAATGAGAAACTTATGCAATCTCTAAGGAGCATTTTTATAACTTAACAATATATTTTATGTATTCTCTCTGAGTTAGATGTAAAAACATATTCTCTAATGAATATCAGACTAATTAATGGATTTTTCCAAAAGTACTGCTGTATAACTCTCTTAAAAATCAATTAATTAGAAAACATTAAAATACGTTAATGTTAAGTCTTAATTCAGTCACAAGTAGAACTCCTAGAGGATAAACATAGATAAAGTGACTTCAAATTATTCTCTTTCTTACTTTGTTACATGTTTTAAGAAAATGCAAATAAATAACGAAAATTAATCCGCCTTTATTCTCTGTTAGCACGACTGTCCCTATCATGGTCAGTAGGAAAAGGGGAAAAAAATTTGCAATTAAATAAACTCATTATCATGTTATTACATAGCATTGAGTCTCTACATACATAGACTTCATTTATTTTAATCGAAATATATGATTTATTGTTGACAGACAGGTGGTTGGTTGGTTTTAATCCGGTTTACTTTCAGAAGAGTTAGCTCTATTAACCGTTTGATACTTTGACGCCGTGCTAAAGTGTTTTGTAAACTAAATGTTTTCTTTATAGAAAGAATGTGAATCGTTTGTTGTCATCTCAATTGTAACGGTTATAGTTACCGCACAGTGCACTTACGTTCTTAAGATCAAATAGAAATTCCGAATAGTTATAATTAAAATATAGTGTGAGTAGAAGACCTTGATTTATCCATTTCTTTCCTCTGGATTTGCAATCATTTTTGCCTTTACCTAATGACAAAAACTACTTTTAAAAAAGTTCGATTTAAAATACAAAAAAAAAAAAAAACACTTTTCTTCAATAATGAAAAAAATTCCTATTTGAGCCCTGTAGTTTGAAGACAATTTGTTGCTTAGCAATTCAGATCAGAGCAATAAATTATAATTATTGATAGAATTTTTTATTTTTTTGCTGATTTCAGAGATAGCAGCGGGTATCCAAAGTTCGTAGTTGAGCTTTTGTAATTTTTTTCTCTTATCTTGTTTCCTCTTTTTGTTATACTTTAATTGAGCGAACTCTAATTGCTGCAAATTGCACTTTTATAGGATGAAAAACACTTTTATTAAAATAAATTGTTTACTCTTAACAGGTTATTTTTGAAGAGTTAAACACGCAAAGGATTTGTAACAACTAAATAAACGGTAAACGCTCTCGGATGAATCTTTGCTAACCACAATACCATTAATCTCATACAAATACCAGGTGGGCTGAAAAGTTCGGGGGCTAACATAGAAAAATTCTCATTTTTTTTTTTTTGATAGAATTTGATTTTATTATTTAATATAGTTGCTTTCGCGGGCGATACAACGATTATAGCGGTCATAAAATTTTTCGATATCATTTTTATAGTACGATTTGTCTTTAGCCTCAAAATAGACTTCAGTTTCGGCGATTACTTCTTCATCGGTGAGAAATTTCTATCCAGCGAGCATTCTCTTGAGGTCTGAGAACAAGAAAAAAGTCGCTGGGGACCATAGATCTGGAGAATACGGTGGATGCGGAAACAATTCGAAGCCCAATTCATGCAATTTTGCCATCATTTTCATTGAATTGTGACACGGTGCATGGTCTTGATGAAACAGCATTTTCTTCTTCGTCCGCAATTTTCCGCGATTTTGTCTTTCAAACCCTCCAATAACGCTATGTAATAGTCGCTGTTTATGGTTTTTCCCTTTTTACGATGGTCAATGAATATTGTACCACGCGTATCCTAAAATATTGATGCCATTACCTTGCCAGCCGACTTTTCCGTCTTTCTACGCTTTGGAGTCGGTTCATCACGTGCAGTCCACTCGGCTGACTGTCGACTGGACTCCGGTGTAAAATGAAGGAGCCATGTTTCATCCATTGTCACATATCGACGCGAACATTTGGGTTTATTACGGTTGAACAGCTCCAAACACTGCTTAGAATCATCAATTCGTTGTTGTTTTTGGTTAATTGCGAGCTCGCTGCGGTAGCCACTTTGAACAAAGCTTTCGCATATCCAAATATTCATTCACGATATGTCCAACACGTTCCTTCGATATCTTTAGGGTCTCAGCTATCTCATTCAACTTCACTTTACGGTTATCCGAAATTATTTTCTGGACTTTTTTGATGTTTTCGTCGATAACAGCTTCTTTGGGGCGTCCATAGCGTGCATCGTTCTCGGTGCTCATTTCGCCTCATTTAAATTTAGCAAACCACTTCTCTGCGGTTGATTTTCCTGGTACAAAGTCCGAATAATGTTTATCAAGCCAAGCCTTGGCTTCAATAGCACTTTTTTTTTGTATTTTTCGTATTTTTTTTTATTAACACACGAAATTCCTTTTTATCCATTTTTTTCAAACTAACTTGCTTCACTGAAAATTGTATAACTCAAATACTAATAGTGCAATAGCGTATGTTTTTTGAAGGTTAGAGCTACAACTACAACTCATATGAATTTAATACTAGTAGCGTTATCTATGTGTCAGCCTACGAACTTTTCAGCCCACCTGTTATGTTATACAAATTGAGTAAATTAGGGATAACTTCAAGCAACTTCAAGAAGTTAATTGTCATTTTCCATGTCCAATGAATAATTATATAATAACGGTCCTTGGACGTATGTACAGAAGGCTTTGAAAAAAAGGAAAGAACCTAGTCAGCATTTAGATGGACATTTAGAAAATCATAAATAATAAAATATGGAATTTTAATGCGATTATAAGATGCCCCGATATCTTTTTGGAGGGTTTTACAAACCGAATAACAAAATATTATAAACAAAATATTATAATATAAAAAAAAAAAAAAAAAAAAAAAAAAAAAAAAACAGTGTAAGAGATAGATAGAAAGAAAGACTTAGTTAAGTGTAAGTGGACGTAGCCAGATCGAATTTTTATATTGACAAACCTAAATTGACAAATGTAACATAAAATCGCTTTGCTCTTCGGCATAGCAGTTAAATGGGGAAGGACTCCATGCAGTCTTTGAAAGATAATTGTCAATGCTATAACATTAAAAAAAAAAAAAATGTTAAGAAATAGAAAAAGAAAGACTTAGTTAAGTGTAGGTGTACGTACCCAGATCAAATTTTTATATTGACAAACCTAAATTGACAAATGTAACATAAAATCGCTTTGCTCTTCGGTATAACATATATAAATGGGGAAGGAGTCCGTGCAGTCTCTGAAAGATAATTGTCGATGCTATAACATTAAAAAAAAGAATATATATTCTAAACGTGTATCGTTTGTGCAATGTTATGCTTATAAAAATTCATAAAATTTATTTCTAAATGCAACATAAAGAAAAATGAAAAAATATGATTCATAAAATCAAAATTTAGCGCTTAAAAGTGATCATAAAACAAAACATAAATGCACGCAAACAAACCATATTTATTAAATGAATTTTTAATCTTAAAATCATTGATTTAATGAAATCACAATAATGAGTTACTTACTTGCCTTGCCGTGCCTTCTAAGAAAAACAAAATAAGGTATAGACCGAAAAAGAGATGATAAGAAGCGAAATTGCAAAAAAAAAAAACGAGTACTAATGTAAGCGAAAATATAAAGAGATCATTAAGGCTTTTATATGTATGTGTTTTTCGGAAATATTGCATGAATATGCAAGAAAGAAGGAAACGGTCAAAAATTATTGCTAATAAGCCGCAAGCTATCTGGTGCACATACGAAATAATGGATAAGATATGCGATTGTTTTGCTGCACTTGACATTAAAATTGAAAGAAATTGAAAAGAAAACGCAACCTAAAAACAATAAAAGGAAGAGAATAAGATAGTGAAAGAAAAAAAAAGGCTAAATATAAAATGTTTACAAAAGAAATGAAGACAAATCAGACAGCAGTATGAGCACGCACGTACTCTTCCACGTACACACACACACACACACACACTCACATACGTCCTCATAAAAATGCCATTGTCGACGCTAGACTTTAGTCTGATATTTTTCGTTTTCGTTTTCTTTTCTTTTCTTCTGTTATATTCTTGTTGTTTTTCAATTTGCATTTTCATTGTAAAGAAATTGAGAGATACGTACATACATATATGTGTGCTTACAGGTACGTGGTACGTGTATAAAATTCAAGTACGTACATATTAACAACAATGTATTATTAAAGTCGCGCCCCTAACGCTGTAAGTTCATTGCAGATCAACAAAGAGGAAATTGAAAAATGTTGTACGAATACTTGTGTGTCTCTGCGATCGACTGTCAAAAGCAGTACTCTTTATAGAGAAGACTAACACGTTTTTTAGTCTCCTTTAAAATAGCCGTCATCTTTGTGAGGCTGTGTAGTTATGTTTATATACATATATATATATATATATATATGGATATATATATGCATGTGTATATATATATATGTGCATGTATCTCCCTCTCTCTCTCTCTCTCTCTCTCTCTCTCTCTCTCTCTCTCTCTCTCTCTGTGTGTGTGTGTGTGTGTCTGTGTGTTTTGCTATGCGAGCCGGAGGTAGGAATCCTCATAGATACTACCGGTCCGTGCCAGTAGTATGCACGATTCACCATCCATGGCGCCTACGTAGTAAACCTACCTCCCACACACACCTCATCTACTACTCTCCTCCGCGGCACCGCCGTTAGGTATTACTTCGCGTAGTCTGGTTGCAATTATTGCGCATCGTTTGGTGGGACCTTACTGGAGTTCCTTATTGATCTCCACTGCCTCTTCTCTCCGCCCGTTGTCTCTCCAGTTGTCGTAACTCGACTGGGGGTATTGCTAGCGAACACGTCTAGGGTGTTCCAAGCTGCTGCACTGCTGATCATTACGTTCGTTATCTCGTTAAATGACACTTGAGGTCGCCCGTTTCTAAATTTGCAGCAGTAGAACATTACGTGCTCTGCGTCTTCTTCCCTATCGGCGCAAATCGGGCAGTTAGGCGAGCTGTCGTACCCGAATCTGTGTATATACTTCCGAAAGCAGCAATGACCAGTCAGGAACTGGGTGAGGTAATAGTTTACCTCGCCGTGACATCTTTTAACCCATCGTCTTATGTTAGGTATAAGAACGAACGTTCATCTTCCTTTGGTCGTTCTTTCCCACCGCGACTGCCATATCCTCAACGAGGTCATCCGTTCTTCGCTTCTTATAACGCGTGAGAAGAGCTCGTTACCGCGACACCGTTCGTAGATGCGACTCACCTCGTCGACAAGAATGTCGACTGTCAGAGTGCGGCCTGCTAGCACTAGCGCTGCTTCTTCCGACACGGTACGGGATGCGTAAATCTATCTTAGGGCGGCGCTAAGGCGATATATTGTCGCCAGTTTTCGGAGTACCGTCTTTACAGTCAGTGCTCCTGCCCATACTGGGCTCGCATACATAATGACTGAGGTCACCACCGTGGCTACGATCTTCCTTTTCGCTGTGTGTAATATATGAAAGCAAAATTTTTCACACATACCTCTAATTAATACCTCAATATGGCCGACATTATAACGTAATTTAAGCATAAAACAATACTTTCACAGTATACCCCAGTAAGGGTTTGCATAATACTACGCTAGAGCTTATATTTCGTTTAAAATGTTTAATTTCTATATATTTCAATATAAACATAAATGAAATCACAACTACCTACCAAACAGTCGTTGTGAAAACGACTCTAAGAGATCATTCAGACAGAACTGATTACGTGCACGCTCACGTGTGCATTTACTTTTCAATAATATAATAATAGTAGTTATACACGCGTAATTATTAAATTCACGGGCACTCAGGGATGAACTTGTCGTTTCAAAAAGAAATAAAAAATATATATATATATATATATATATATATATTCAATGAACAAATGATGAACAAATTATGGATCGTAAGTGAGTTTAAGTTTTCTTCTTTTTTTTTTTTTTTTTTTCATAAAAATTTGAGATGCATAAGCCAGCATTCGATACATGGACATAACGTGAACGTGAAGTTCAAGTTATTAGTTTATATAATATATACCGGTCAATCAAGTAATTGCAACAGGATTATGTCATTAGCATAAACATACGAAAATAAATCTGTTCACATTATGCAAATGTCCTCTCAACTTAAATTTCATCGAGATGCAAAATAAAGCAAAAAAAAAAAAATGTTCAACATAACACAGAGACACATAAACAAGTGTTAAATATGTTTCACACAAATCAAGTGTAAACTGCAGGTCTGAAAAATCAAAAATTTAACACCGCCAACCTCTACATTAACAACAACAATATTTTAAATTTTCAGTCTGCAAGGAATATGTTAATACATGATTTGTTAATGGATTCATTCTTCTTGGAGACGATATTCGTATCATAAGTGAAGGCAATGCAGAGCTAAATGAATCCCTAAGAACAGTAAATCATTTTAATTTTTTTACCTTCTTGCTTCATCAACACTCTTAAGATAAAGATATAAAATTTGTTAAGTTTTTCTCGTTTTCTTTGGAATATAAAGTTCAACTCAGGCTAGAACCAAAAAAAAGAAAAAAAAAAAAAATAAATAATAATTTTTAGAATTTTTTTTTTTAAATTTATTCTTCTATACAAAACTAAATGTACTTAAGATTGTAATCAAAAGATAATAGGATTTTTAATCCATTTAAATTGCGTAAAGTTCTTCAAACAAGTAATTTCTTACCGTAGGCTGGACCAACAGTTATTTGTATAATCGTAGGATTAGAAGCAGTGGTTGATGTTCGTATAATTTTGAATTTGGATGAATTTTTTTTTTATTTTTAAAAGTGCTTAATAAAGATAATTAAGGTTAATGAATTTTTATGCTGGTAACACTTTTAAAAAACATATGATTTTAGGGCGTCTTGAGAGAGTAAATCAAATTAGAGATTCTTGAGTATATCGATACTTGTAATAAAAGCATATATTAATTCATAATATAAAGCTTTACGTTGAATTATGGAAATATTGAGATGAAAAATTTTCGATAACAACGGTTTATACAAAAAGCATTTGCGAAATCTTTTGAAAACAATATAAAATTTAGATATAATGTATGTGAATAAATTGAAATGAGCGGTAAATAAAATGAAGAAGATACGCATTAAATTATTAATGAACAAATATAAATTAACTACTATAAATGGAAGATCCAATATATGACGTCTTTTTAAAGTTCTTATCTTACTGGATTCATTTAAAAGACATATTGCCAAAATATTTGTAGGGTTAATCAATCTGTCAAGATATTTAGAAGAAAGAGGTAGTGAATTTGACTTTTAATAAAGGAGATATCCAGGTCATTATGAATCGTTTTGTTACGGGTGAACCATGGAGGATGAGTAATAAGACAATGGGTCTCAGATTGATATTTTCGGAGTATGTCAATGTTTAAGTTACTTGCTGTTCCCGGAATTCAATATTGAAAATGAAAAGGACATCTTCTGAGAAAATCAAAAATTTTTGTTTTATTTCATATATATATTTTATATATATATTTTATATATATATTTTATACATATATTTTATATATATAAATATATATGTATTTGTTTGCGTATTATACCCACCATCAAAGTTGAAGGGTATATTTCATTTTGTCATTTGATTTGTAGCTACCAAACCGAAATTTCGGAGATCCCACAGTGTATACATATTCTTGACTAGCATCAAATTTAGAATCGATTTAAGCATATCCGTATGTCCGTTTGTTATAAACAATCTCCTGGCCGCAAAAATGAAGATATCGGCTTCAAATTTGCCAAAAACATTGGAAGTTCTTGCACGCAGGTTGCTATTGGAAATGAACCCAATCGGTCAACGGACACACCCGTAATAAAACGTAAACTTAGAACACTTCTGCTTTTGAAAGCAAAAAAAAAAAAATTAGATTTTTGCTCATTACTCGTAAGCCATAGTGGATAGACTTCTAAAAATTTTGATAAATATTGCGCTAGCTATCCTGTAGTCTCAGTGCAGAAATGGAAAGGATCGACCGCGCCCATTCGATATAATAGAATGTTGAAATTTAATTGTTTTGTGAAAATATTTTGTAACATTAAGAAAAATGCCTTTGGAACCATATAAAATGTATATATTCTTGATCAGTACAAGTACAAAATCCGAAATCCACCTAGACGTAACTGTCTGTCCGTCTGGCCAACTGTCTGGCTGCTTAACCATCTAATGTCTATGGTGAGCATTTTACTATCTGCAAAAATGGAGATATCGAATTCAAATCGAGCAGAAATATTTTGGAAGTTCTTTTACATGCGTTGCTATTGAAAATGGGTCAAATCGAGTACAGGCCACGCCTATAGCATAGGCTGAAGCAACGTCTATTTTCTGTTTGTTTTTTTTGGGCTGTTTTTCACGTTATTCCACAACTGGCTTCGTGTCACGGTATTCGATAAGAATAGAAAAAAATCTGCCACGCCTACCTATTCAAATTTACTGTTTCCCCCCTCTTTTAAGATAACGGTAACGTCCGTAAACGATTCGGCACAGCTTATTATAATTTTCTTTCTTGTTTATTTAAATTCAATTTCTTTTCATTTGTTTTTGCTGTTGTTGCTAATTGTTGTTGTTCTTCTTCTTTATGCATACGCATAAATCAAGCTATTGATATGCTTTATATATTTCGTCCTTTTGTGTTTGATATTATGGTTTTTTTTAATACCGTTATGTTTAAGTGCATTTATTTGTATTGTTTTAACTGTAAAACGTTATGTTCTTCATTATCATCATACATCAAATCAAAAATATAATTATCGTGTTATACATGAGCTTACATGTGTACAAACATATGTAATTTCATTTAGTACAGGATCGCCATACTACACAGTTAACTGCTGTTTGTTTCTTTTTTCTAATGTAAATAATATTAAAAATAAATGTTTTCTTGCAAACACATTCTTATGTACTTTTTGCTTTGCTTTGCATGTTAGCTTCGCCAGTAATTTATATTTCTAACAAAATACATTGATGGACTTAAAAAATAATTCCTTTTTTTCTTTTTTTTTTTTACAACTTTAACCCTTTAATTAACTTTAGGGTGGTACATAAATAATGATTTAATATGGAAAAGATTTATTTGTACTGATGTACGTCTCCCCTAACAAATAGTTAAATTAATTCGCTAATTATTATCAAAATAATGTTATAGATGTTTTGTTTCTTTTTTTTTTTGCCATTAATTAAAAAAAAAAAAAAAAGAGAGAAAGAAATTCTATTATAGTCAATGGATTTTGTATTTAATATAATTTAAAATAAATATTCTTTTTCTTTGTTGCGTTGAGAGAGAAAACGAAGCAATAAATAAAAATTGCATGATAAGAAGTTATTAAATTTCGAGCCAGTCGCGATTAACTGAAATACATTAAATGATAGATTGCTTAGCTAAACAGGCAATGCTTCTGTCCACTAGTGGATATATTGGTTTAAGACCAAACTTTTTATTTATCTAAGTAGCTCATGTTGGTTGAAAAACATGTTTCAATGATATTCCATAGAGAGAGAGAGAAAGAGAGAGAGAAAGAGAGAGAGAAAGGAGGGAAGGAATGAAAGTAATGGATATATGTAATGGGTTGGCAACTAAGTAAATGACGATTTCACTTATAGATGATATCCGTAAATGTTATGATCTTCTTCTTCTTCTTATATGTCAGCTGTCATCCTTATCTAGCTTTACAAGTTCATTGCGTAGATATTTCCTTAAAGTTTTTATTTTCTTACCTTAATATGGAGGAGAACCGCGAACAATTTTGCTATATTTTGCTTTATTATTTTCGTAAAGGAAAGAATGCAGCGCAAGCCGCCAAAAAGTTACCTGATGTGTATGGTGATGAAGCCCTTAAAGGAAGGCAATGCCGAAATTGATTTGAAAAATTCCGTTCTGGAGATTTTTCTTTTAAACGTGACCAACGTTTAGGTCGACCAATCGATCTTAATGAGGATGACATCAAAACCATCATCGAAGCGGATTGCAGAGAAGTTAAATGTTTCACATACAGCCATTGAGAAGCATTTACAGCGTGTCGGTCTCGTTAAGAAGCTGGATATTTGGGTTCCGCACGATTTGAAAGAAATTCATTTGACAAAGCGCATTAGGGCTTGCGAATTATTGCTTAAACTTAAAGAAATCAATCCGTTTTCAAAATGAATCATCACTGGAGACGAAAAATTGATTGTGTACAACAATGTCCATCGAAGACGATCATGTTCCATGCCTAATAAGTCATCGCAAACCACTTCAAAGGCACATATCCAACAAAAGAAGATTTTCTTATTAATTTGGTGGGACTGGAAAAGTCCGTATGGTATTTTGAGTTGCTTCCAAGGAACCAAACCATTAATTCGGAGATCTACTATTGGCAATTGGACAAATTGAATGCAGCGGTCAAGGAAAAGCGACCAGAATTGGTCAATCGTAAAGGTCTCATTTTGCACCAGGACAATGTTAGGCCACACACTTCTTTGATCACTTGGCGAAAATTGATAGATTTTAGTAGGGAATTGATAGTACACCCACCATATATCCCTGATCTTGCGCCATCGGATTACCACTCATTTCGATCCTTAGCCAACTCCCTTTGTGGTAAAACTTTCAACGATGAGGACACTGTAAAATCTCGTTTAACTCAGTTTTTGACCGAAAAGGATCAGACTTTCTGCGAGCATGAAATGTTCAAGTTGTGAGAGAGGAAGGAAAAGGTCATCGAACAACATGGAAAATACAATGTAGATTAAACTTCATTTCAAGTAAAAAAAGCATTTTATTTTATTAAAGAAATCGGCAATTTCTTAGTTGCCAACCCAATATACATATATATACATATATATACGTTTATATACATACAACATATATTTAGAGAGAGAGAGAGTTGTGACAGCGAAGAAGGTTTTTAAAAATACGCTATGAAAAATTTCGTCCAAGATCAAGTAAAAAACTAGTAATATATAGGACAATAGACCAACTAATTAACGACTATTGATATTGTTACAAAACTAGATTTTTATGCTTCCCTTCAGACTAAACTGGCACAGATTTTATTTGCAATTTTGAAAACTCTTTACAATTATTTAATGAAATTTACTTCTTAAATAGTCGTTGATTCTCTACTCAACATAAAATTAATTTCCTTTAAGCAAAATCCTCTGTTTATAATAGTTTTAAAAATCTTAAACGCTGCTATGGTTGCTAAATGCTTGCTCCTGGTATTCTTGGCGTAGTTTCGTTAATCCCTTTACGTCTTAGATTTCGCGGAAATTCTCGTCAATCTTTGCATCAATCACTAGTTGCTAATGCTCCTTTATTTTATCACTACGCCAGACCAAGCCTAAAAAGCTATTTTCTTTTCATTTCTATTTATCGGCAAGTTTAGTGCAGAATGATTTTACCAAATTTATGCGATTTTTGTAACGATATCATTGGAAACATAAAACAACATAATCATAAGAGATAATCTTCTAATAAATATCTAGTTGAAAAAAAAACTCTTTAAAATAATTTCAATTTCATTAATAAATTAAATTTTTAGTTATCATCTACAAAAGAATGATTTATTCCTTTACACGAGTAATATAAAGTCTTCTGATGTTTTTAAATTAAGTTCTTTCTGTTAAATCATACTACGCCTATATGAAAAATTAAAAAAAAAATTCGAAAGTAAAAACAATTAATTAGATAATGCAGAAGTTAAGTTTCATTATCAAGCATTGTTCATAGCATGAAGCTTAGCGATATCAGTAATGATCTACTAACCAGAGAGAAAAAGAGTATATCTTCAAGATTACAATTTGTTCAATAAAAGTTTAAAATCAAAATGGTTTGAAAATGCCTCGAAATGTTATGTCCAATCGGCGTAGCTATCGAATATCGTCCAAACATTAAGTTGAATCTTGAGTTTAATCGATATTCTCAGTGACTAGATGAATCGCGTGCAAATGTTCGAAATCTTAATGTCCCTGAATGTATCTAAACTCTTCTTAATTAATTAAAATGACGAAATAAAAGCCAATTCATTAAATTGCTATATATAGTTCGGTGTCGGTTACACTTCTACTTTCATCGACCGGCTATGCAGATATAAAAATTGTATTATGGATCAAAGACTCTCTACAGAAATCTCATGCACGTAAAGGATTAATTGGTTTTTGTTGATGTTACCTACGACTTCTCAAATCCAGGTTAAAGTCCACCACTAAAGTGGTTAAATGTAAATCTGCGAGTAGAAATTTTACAATCAAAATATTTGTAAATGAATCTAAGCAAATGGTTAATTAATATTAAGATTAACTCCGGTCGTCCGATAATAATCAGAGTTGTATAAAATCCGATGAAATTGAGATCAACAGAGACTGCCCGAATACTTCTCACATCACAATCTCTGCAAAACGCAATGCGACCGAGATTTCTCTTGGTACATTTTTTGTCTATTTCTTTCAGAAACCTATAAATTGCTTCAGATATTATCATTACAAATAAAAGAATGCCTTTAATAACTCTTCTAACTTTTTAAGTTCGACTAACAAAGTATTAAATACTTTGAAAGATTGATAAAAAAATGTTCATTATTTACTTTCTATTCGAAAGAAGGGAAGTAAATTATATAAATTACTTTGAACATAATATTAGTTTGGGCAAAAAGAAATCCATTATTTTTATATGAACTTCAGGACTTTATTTAA
>KK351163.1:140013-151970 GCA_000671755.1 Glossina brevipalpis | reverse complement strand
ATTGTTTGATCGATACTTTACGAGAAATCTACCGAAAAAATAATGGATTTCTTTTTCCCCAAGCTAATATTTTCTTAACCTTGGCTTAAAGTTCAAACACATTTCCTAACACACCTGTTGGTCTAAAAAGATTTATCTTATAACTTCGTAAAAACATTTCGCCAGTTGTAATAGCGTGAAGACTGTTCGAAAAATTATTAGTTCCCTCTGTTCGATTATCTTTCTATTCTTCCTTATTAAAGGTAAGATTCATTTAAATCAATCATTTGCTAGTATTCACCCCATTTTTTTTAGTCCAAGAGTTTATTTCATTGATCTAAATAAATTACAATTTTTTAAGTAAGTTTCCGCCCTATTTTCTATTGAGAATTAAGAATTTATTTTGAAAGCACGGTGCATTACTTTTTATTTAATTTATTCAATCTTCTAGAGAAACTATGAATGTCATAAGGAAAAAACAAACGACCTTTTGAGGCTGTGCACAAAAAAGTCACTTATTCGGTTTGGTTATAGAACCGGCGCTAATGGATCATAAAAAGGAAATTGATTATAATCAAGGTTAATCAGATAGGTTGGCGAGGGTAGCACATATCCGGTTAGCACCGCTAAAGTTACCTGTTTCCTATACGAATTCGTTGTGTATCATGCCGTTTAACACATTGTGCCGATTTTTCGTTCTAAATTCATCATCATCAATTATTATTGATAGCGTTCCCTAATGATGGTTCCATTTGGTCAAACTTATGATATTACATTTTACATATGATGATCGTTATAATATAATGTTACATTCAAATACGATATTTAGTTTGGACAACAACCCTGTTACGTGTCGCGAATTCTCAAATATCGCTTATTCGCATATTGTTCAATATTATTATCAAATATCGCCGATAGAAGGAATTTCAATGTAAAGAAGAGAATTCGGAGATTGCGAACTAATGCCATGGGTTTAATTCTCCCTTATGTTATATAGGGGTGCAATTTCTGATTAATTCATTTCTTTCTTCTTATTCCAACAAATAAGAAGTGGTGGTAGTTTTCAGACAACGTTATAATAAATTCATTAGATATTATACTTTACTTTATACCATCTTTACATTATATGGTGCGTATTTTTATTAAATTCATTAATGCATACTTTTTGATTATATTATTTAATTAGGTTTACACGCGACGGCTTACAAGTTCTATGACCTTAGGATCTTTTTATGATTTGCGGGATTTTATTTAATAAACAATAAATTGTGCGGTCATTCTGTTTTTGATTGTTTTACTTCGGTTCGAATTATTTTACATTCGCGGCTTCTTACGGTCATCATACAAGGTAAGATTCCGCAACCGCAAGAGAAAGGAATTCGTTAATCGTCTAGACTTCCTTTAAAAACATAATCGATTCTGATTGTCTTTTACTAGTCTAGTCTATTAAAACCACAACTCGATGTGTCACTTACTGTTGTAAGTTCGAATAGTTCGTCTAGTTTTGTAATTCTTCAAAACGTAGTTAGATAAACTTTGTAATTATTATGTGTGAGATCACTGAAACGAAGCAACAATTTTTATAGATAAATTTAGTAACTAAAATATATAATAAAGTAACTAACGTTAAGGAAGATTTTCCTTATCCACAACTTTTATTTTCTTTTTGAATCAACTCAGACGGCAGTTGCTTACTTACTTACTTACTTGGACAGAAGAATAAAATAAACTTAATTTCAATAAATATCTTTCCAAAGTAGCATGTGCCTCATCTCTGCTTTGCTTACTGACTATAGGAGCTTTCGTTTTCGTTTTTTTTTTTTTTTTCTTTTTTTTTTTTTTTGTTTTTTTGTTTTTTCCTTGTACAATGCAACTCTCTTTCCACCTGCTTTGCGTGTATCTTGTATCCTAATGTCTGATGATAACGTCAAATTATTTTCGTCTTTTAACTCATCGGATCGCCCCTGTATAGTAAGTTGGCATGATTCCAATTTCATACTTTTTTGTATAAAAAGAAAAGTAAACACCTTTTAGTAAGAAAACAATTTCCACGCACTGTCTTCGTTTGTCACCAATTACCATCTAGAACATGTCGTACATTATTACGATTTGAAAATTTATGTTTAACCACAATACTGAATGCATCAATGAGTAATGGGGCAAAACAAAAAAAAAAACGCAAAAACTTGTTATGTCTAAAAAAAGTTATTAACTTATATGTCTTTAAGAGATTCTTTTTTATTCCTTTGGAATATGTGTCAATTTTTTCCCCACGCAATCTTTAGAGCGGCATTGATTCGATTATATTCAAGCAGAAGTAATTTTTTTTATCTATTTTGTCTAAACTTGCATTTCTTGCATTTTGTAATGGCATAGAATACAAGTCTGTTATCAAAGTTTCTTGTTAAACGAGATTTTAATGCTAAAAGTAACATTTTTAATTAAATCGTTTAAAATAACAGGAAACATTATTATTTTCTACAGCTTGGATCGAATATTTTGATACATTTTTATCTGCAACATTTTTTTTTTTTTTTTTTTTTTTTTTGATAAAAGTCGTGAATCTTTGAATCGATTTAGTTTTTTTGAAAAGGTATTATTCTGGAAAAATATAGGTCGCATCTAAAAAATCTACAAATTCGAAGCAGCTCTTCAAGAGAAGTAGCAAGCCAGAGATTGTCCGACATTTGGAAAAATTATGTAACTTAATCTTACAAGAAACGAATTTGAGACCATATAAGTACTCGCGGTTTCAATAGGAAAACGAGCTGAGGAAGACATAGATGAACAGATAAAGAGGGCAAAGACAAATGAGAATCTTACGCTGGTCGAACGGACATAGAGCCGAATGGACTAATATTTGTTATTGGTGAATACCTAGTGATGAAGAAACCATACTGGGTACCGCATTTCTTCCAAATAGAATCCCATAACTGTCACTATACCCCGAATATACCCAACCGTACCCAGTAGTCAGGCTTTACGACATGGTAACGTAGTACAACGAGCTTCCTCTTTTGAAATACGTTGTTCTGTGTTGTTTTTTGGATTTCCGATGCATCTCTGAACATCAATCTTCCTATTAGCTCATCTTAAGGAAGGAGGGAAGAGGCGAATGGATGCAGAAGCGGGCCGAGCCGAATGAACGGAGAACCAAATGGCCGGGGAGTCGAATGGACGGAGAGCCGAATGGCCAGGGAGTCGAATGGACAAAGAGCAAAATGAATTGCGAGCCGAATGAACGAAGAACCAAATGGCAGAGAAGTCGAATGGACAAAGAGCAAAATGGACACAAAGCCGAATGAACGGAGAACCAAATGGCCCGGGAGTCGAATGGACGAAGAGCAAAATGGATGCAGAGACGAATGGACGGAGAACCAATTGGCCGGGGATTTGAATGGGCGAAGCGCAAAATGGATGCAGAGTCAAGACGGAGAACCAAACGGCCGGCGAGTCGAATGGACAAAAGCAAAATGAATGGAGGGCCGAATGGACCGAGAGGCGGTCAAAACGGACAAATGACGTTGTATTGCAATTTAATGCTAATGAAGAATTTATGCACAGACAACATTTGAGCATTCGGATGCACAACGCACAATTAGACAAATGAATGAACAAAAGAGGCTGGAGCAAATACGGGTACAGGCCTTGCTACGCAGACCGTAAAAGAATAGAAGGACGAACAGATCCTTTTACGGTTCTGCGTGAATACCCGCATATGTAATTGGAAAATGGGCCACAGCTCACGGATAATGCGGTAGCCTAGCCATTGCCCGTCAGCTTTTAGCTTAAAACGCGTCTTACGATATAAGGTTAGGCTAGCGACTCTCACTATTTTTTCCGATAGGATAGACAACATATCGGTTCAACCGTGCTGCCAGTTATTATTTCCCTCATCCACGTAAACCTTTCTTAAGAATTTCGTAGCAATGTCACCATAGAGAAGAAATCTTTTAGAAGAAAAAAGAAGTCAAATGTCTTCTGATAGATCCACTTAGCTTTTCCCGGGGGGTGAACTCGTCGCTGAAAGAAAAGGTAAACAAGAAGAGGTAACCTGAATGTAACTTAGGCGAACAAGCTGACAAAGAAACGTAACTAAATCCTCATTTACGCATATGTTAAGAGTACGTATATAATTCAAGTGATCTGAGATGTGATCTTCCCTCTGTGATGTGTATAAAATTAAATTTTATAAAAATCATTTTAAAATAACTAAATATAACAAAGATAGCTTTTGCGCAAAAGTATAATATTTTGTAGTTAAACATTAACCGTGTGTAACACAGTGAATAAATCGTTTATTGGTAACCGCCGAAGCGGAAGGTTTAAGATTAATTTTTCCAGTAACTGTCATTACTTGTTTTAGTTTAAAAAAAAAAAAAAAAAAAAAAAAAAAAAAAAAAAAAAAAAAAAAAAAAAAAAAAAAAAAAAAAAAAAAAAAAAAAAAAATATGATGGAATCTATAAAAGAGAATTTCGAACTCAATATAAAGCATAACTTACTGACCTTCTTACTAGTTGCAGATTTATTTATTCCCCTGATTTGTATTTATTTATATATGAAATCAAAATTGAAAACAATATTAAGTGAATTGTATCACAGATCGTCGAGCAATCTAAAGAAATGCATATGTATATGTGCATACGTGTATATAAACGTGTAACAATGTAAGCAAATCAATTCGAAATGTAAATAAAGTTGTTAACGACCGACCAGTTAGATTGGTCAGACTGAGCCTCACGATTTAATACATAAGTGAGCAAAGTACACGTTTTGTGCAATTTTTTTGGTTTTAAATTTACAGCAAAATTGTTAATGAAATTCAAATTACATGCACGCATTACCTACAACATTCTGTATGCGTGCTAAATACACACACACGCACACATCTATCTATATATATATATATATACATATGGTCACAGGTAAGTGTTGATATGTGTATGCTTGTTACCAAATTGACAGGTGTACATGCGGCGGTCAGTGTATGTGACAGACACAATCACTGAGAGTATTTTCTCTGCATTTAAGCACAAATGTATTAAAATCATTTAAAAGAAAATGTATAGTAACGACAGTGTTGGCTAAAAACTCATTTCGGTTCAAGTGTTTTATTACATTTTGATTAGTTTTCAATTAACGGTATTGACTCCATTTACCTAACGGTCTGTTGAGTTGTCTGTTGAGTTGTCTGCATTGCAATTAAAAAAAAAAAAAAAAACAAAACACACCAAAACAAAACAAAAATCATTATAAATAAAATTTAAATTCATATACTTGGACTTCTTACTTATCTTATCTGGATAGAAAAGGAAGACAAAAGCAAACGAACATTCCAAGTAAGTAAACCAAGAAACTTATACGACTTACTGCTTACAGCTTATTCGCAAGTACATCTATTTTTATAAATTATTACTGTATAACCAAAATATAAAATTATCTTCATTCTATTAATTTAGTTCGATAAACGGATTATGAAAATAAAAAGAAAACAATAAATGAATAAAATATTTATTATATATATATGAGCCAGCAGTTCGGCTAATGTCAACTTATTCCGGTCCATGGTTCAATAAAATATATATTTTAATAATCATTAAATTATATTTTATATGAATAAGTTGACAGCAGTTACAGAATTCAAACCTGTTCTTAAGTGATCTAAATGACGTCACAAAGCATGTGGAAAAATAGTATGCATGAATTTGAAGTAAAATATTCGCATTGCAACGAAACTCATTTACTCGTCAATTGAGACGACGTGTTCTAAACTTGTACCCTAGACGAGAAAGTTATTTATATATATAGGTTGTAACAATGAACAGATAGACACATGCAATGTGATACATTTTGAAAAATCGAATTTATCTTTTAAAGCCACCACAAGAAGTTTACAGTAACATGTCACCGAATGATAATACCGATATATCGCATTATATACCGAAATAAATCATCGGAGCATAGATGGAAGTATCGGTTAATTAGAACGTCGCAGTATATATCGAAGTATAGATGGAAGTATAGATTAATCGTAGTATATGTCTAAGCATATCATCGCAGCATAGATGGAAGCAGTTAATCGAATCGGTTAATCGAAGTATGTATCGAAGTATATCATTGGAGCGTACATGGAAGTATAGTGTAATCTGAGCGTCGCAGTATATATCGAAGTATAGATGGAAGTAAAAATTAATCGCAGTATATATCGAAGCATATCATCGGAGCATAGTTGGAAGTACGGGTTAATTGCAGTATATATCGAAGTATATCAGATGGAAGTAAAAATTAATCGCAGTATATATCGAAGCATATCATCGGAGCATAGTTGGAAGTATGGGTTAATTGCAGTATATATCGAAGTATATCAGATGGAAGTATAAATTAATCGCAGTATATATCGAAGCTTATCATCGGAGCATAGTTGGAAGTATGGGTTAATTGCAGTATATATCGAAGCTTATCAGGTCTAAGTATAAATTAATCGCAGTATATATCGAAGTATATTACCAGAGCCTAAATGGAAGCATAGGTTAATTGCAGTATATATCGAAGTATATCAGATGGAAGTATAAATTAATCGCAGTATATATCGAAGTATATCATTGGAGCATAGTTGGAAGTATGGGTTAATTGCAGTATATATCGAAGCTCATCAGGTCTAAGTATAAATTAATCGCAGTATATATCGAAGTATATCACCAGAGCCTAAATGGAAGCATAGGTTAATCGCAGTATATATCGAAGTATATCATCGGAGCATACATAGAAGTATAGTATAATCCGAACGTCGCAGTATATAATCGAGGTTTATATCGGCATATCGCCGTATAAATCAAAGTAAATCATTGGGTCGTAAATGGAAGTATCGGTTAATCAGAACGTCGCAGTATATATCGAAGTATATCATCGGCGCATAGATGGAAGCAGTTAATCGAATCGGTTAATCGAAGTATGTATCGAAGTATATCATTGGAGCGTAGATGGAAGTATACTGTAATCTGAGCGTCGCAGTATATATCGAAGTATAGATGGAAGTAAAAATTAATCGCAGTATATATCGAAGCTTATCATCGGAGCATAGTTGGAAGTATGGGTTAATTGCAGTATATATCGAAGCTTATCAGATCTAAGTATAAATTAATCGCAGTATATATCGAAGTATATCATCGGAGCATACATAGAAGTATAGTATAATCCGAACGTCGCAGTATATAAATTTCGAAGTATATCATTGGAGTATATGTGGAAGCATAGGTTAATCGCAGGATATATCGAAGTATATCATTGGAGCATAGATGGAAGTATAGGTTAATCAGATTGTCGCTGTATATACATATCATATTATAAAATTGTTGTTAATAAGTGCATACATAAGTATCTACGTGCTTGTCTGCCTACGCTTTCTTTACACTCACATTATAATCGAAGTTTTGGCTAAAGTAACAAATTTGTTGCTAAATATTTGCTTGTAAGTTTCATAATTACAAAGAAACTTCTAATTCTCCATATAGAACGTGAACATTACTCTTAAATTTGATTTTAATATTAAAGTCAAATATTCATTTAATGATTCTTCCCGAGAAATTCAGGCATTAGGAGCACGAGGTATATAAAACACACAATAACGATTTTTATTGTGAACAATAACCCTTGAGAAATTCTACTAAATTCTATAAAACTCTAACATATAATTCTCTTTTAACAGATCTTTGTTCTATAATATAATCAAATTTGATTAATTTATATGTTAATTTTCTACACGTATCTGATTATAGAATTTATTAAAGATATCATTATATTTCACATAAAAAGCGAGTTAGTGTTGGATGAATATTCAACTGATTTTCATTAATTTTTCTATTTTTTTTTTTTTTTATTTCGAACATTTATTCAAAGCAAAGAAAACTTCCCCCGCAATGTCTATTCGTCAACGTATTGTTCAAGCATACCTTCGAAATTACAAAACATATCAAGAAAAGTGTTGGAATTCGCACTAAAATGCAATATGGATGGATGGTTTACATGTTTCTTTTTATTTTTATTCTGAATAACTTAATACTTTTTATTATTTTTTTGCTTTTTTTTTATTTGTTTGGTTTTTAAGTTAAAGAGAAAAACAAGCTTTTTCTCTTTACCCATAGCAAGATATCTTTGGTATCAATTTACACTTGACATTAACTTCTAAAGAAAACACACTTCATATAAAGACCTAGCAACGATATATTAAATGTGCCAATGAATGCTACTCTGCTATGTTCTTTTCTTTTCTTTTCTTTTTTTCCTTCTTTTGGGAGGCAAGACAAATTGGATCTAATTACACTGACTCAGAAGATCACGAAATCAGATCAAATCAGGTTTTTCTAGAAAAGTTATTCCCGAAAATTAATATCTACTCAAAGTCTACATGAAATACAGAAAAACCACAACATAAATGCTTTCCAATCGTCGCTTACTTGTACTCATAACAGTGCAGTTCTTATTTATAATTTGATAATAATTCATAAATACTCGGTTTTATTTGAATTTGCTGGTTGTGATAGCTCCTACTAGGTTTCATTTATTGGGAACTACAAAATGGACTTAAGATCGTTGCCCATTATAATTTCTTAAGTTATTAGAATTTTTTCGGAATATTATATTTTGGTGGTGTCACATGTTGATGCCTGTCTGAGTTGGAAAACAAAGCTTCATATCGATTTGGAAGCCATTCAAAGGTCTTGCAAGGATGTAATAAGTACGCTTTCATTTAGAAAATATAGCTTGGGTTCTATACTGTGCACGTTTGAAAGGACATAAGTGAAGGTTATACAGGTAAACAGCCGCCAATAGGTGGTGCCAATTAGCCAAGCTTCATATCGATCTGGAAGCCATTCAAAGGTCTTGCAACGCTGCAATAAGTACGCTCTCATTTATAGCGCTATAGCTTGGCTTCTGCACCACACCATTCATGTTTGGGATGGGACATCAGTGAAGGTTATATAGGTAAACAGCCGAAAATAGGTGGCATTAGTTAGCAAAGCTTCATAGCGATCTTGGAAGCCATTCAGAGATCTTGCAACGATGCAATAAGTAGGCTTTCATTTATAAAAATATAGCTTGAGTTCTACACCATGCACGTTTGAAAGGACATAAGTGAAGATTATACAGGTAAACAGCCGCCAATAGGTGGTGCCAATTAGCAAAGCTTCATATCGATTTGGAAGCCATTCAAAGGTCTTGCAATGATGCAATAAATATGCTTTCATTTAAAACGGTAGAGCTCCGGGTCCTATACCGTGCATGTTTGACGAGACATCAGTAAAGATTATGTAGGTAAGCAGCCGCCAATAGGTGGCGCCACTTAGATAGATTATTCTCCTTCCTTTTAGAAGTATTCATTGCAATTACAAAGCATCAAAAATGGCTTTAAAGAGAGGCCACTTAAATTTTTTTCTATTTTTCACTTACGATCGTATGAACCTCTTGATATGTAGGTAAGCAGCCGCCAATAGGTGGCGCCACTTAGATAGATTATTCTCCTTCCTTTTGGAAGTATTCATTGCAATTACAAAGCATCAAAAATGGCTTTAAAGAGAGGTCACTTAAAATTTTTCGATTTTTCACTTGCGATCGTATGAACCTCTTGATAGCTATACGAACAAGGAAACGCGGTCTCCTATTGGAAACCCTTAATGCTTTCAATCGCTTCTCCTTGCATTTAGAAATTCGCAGTCGATTTACTCTTTATTGACGATTGCAAAAATCTAATACAATTCTAATAATTTTCATCAAATGATATCGTTTTTCCTATTATCGCGCATTATTATGGCTTGATATTTGATTCCATAAGAATTAATTATTTGGTTTGGTCATTCGTTACTTTCATAACCTAAAAAAGATTGAATGAAATGAAAAAAGGTTCTAAATTGAAAATCTATGGGATTGTGTTATTCATTAGCGTTTGTTCTTGTTCTTGGTCCGTTGAAGAGCAGACTTTTTTCGGAATAATTTAAGAATTTTTATAGAAGAATTCAAAGTGATTATAAGAAAATTATGTCACGCTTACGTGAATACTTTCCAGATATGTTAGATAAAAACTAGATAAAGAGATATGTAGACGCAGTTGTATTTCTCTCCCCTTTTCTTGATCTTTTTTTTTTTTTTTTTTTTGTTATTTGCCTTCTTTGCTATTTTTGAAGATTAATTTTTTTCTTTTTCTTTTGTTTTTTTTTTTTTATACAAATTTGTGTCTTACACGCACCCATCAAAGTTATAAATGTCTGACTATGAATTTTGTGTCATAAATTAAAAATTTTTATGACAAAAAAAAAAATGCATAGAAAGGATATTGACTCCCTGAACGTGTATGCCTCAATGATCGGCTAAGGTCCCAGGAAGTAAGCAACAGAGCAGACACAGTTAAATACTTAAGACGAATGTTTGGTTATTATTATTGTTGCTGTTGTTGTTGTTGTTGTTGTATGTTGTATGGGTGTATAAAATTTGATGGCCAACACCACATGCTTACAATGGCAATTTCTATGCATGTTTTGTTTAACAACATTTCTGTTATTATACGCTTATGTTTATAATGTTGTATAAGATCTTCACACTAGCTGCGATGTTGGTTGGTTGGCACGAAAAATCAAACAGCAAAAAAAAAAAAACAGAAAAAAAGTAATTCATGCGCAAAATACTTAAGTTGGCGCGAAAGTAATAACAGCAACTAAACAACTCGTTACAAGTTTGGAGTGCTTGCCTAGACTCTATTCATGTCTGCGTATAATGTATAATATGTAAAAGTATGTGGCGGCTCTGGTCATTACCTTGCCTGCCACCATCATCGTCAACTCTTCATCTTCATCATCATTATGATGATGATGATGATGTGATTTCACATCAGCTTTGCTTTGCTTTGCTTTGGTTTGCTTTTGTGTGTGACTATTACACTTTCGGCTCTGACTTTAGTTTGCGCGCAGACGCTTTTAATGATATTTTTATAGACGTTTTCGTTTTGTCCTTGTTTTTTGTGTTTTTTTCTTGTTTTTTTTTTTTTTTTTGTTTTTTTTGTCCGTTCGTTCGTTTTCATTTACTTGACTGAAAATTTGTGTTAAACAAATTTTACGATCCTAAGGGTAAAGTTGCAACATACTGTTAATTTTAAGCATTTGGTTTCACAGTAGCAGACAACTCCCTGCTCAACCCGAACGACAATACTTTTTTGCGTTAAGCAATATAAGTTCAATATGAATTCGCATATATATGTTATGATGAGTGAATGAAACAAATAAATATAAAAATAAAAATGAAAATGAAAATAAATAAATAATAATAATACTAAGAAGAGGAAGAAGAAGAAACGAAAGAATAAGAAGAAGAAGAAGAAGAAGACAAGTAAGCAGAAGAAAAAGAAGAAGAATAATAACAATAACAATAAAGTGCGCATAACGAAATTATATTTAAAGACCATGCAAATTGTATTCTTTTCTTGTTGTTGCTGTTGTTGTTCTTGTTGTTGTTTAAAAAATCTATAAAAATGTTAAGGAAAAAATTAAAAATATATATAATTTTATACATTTCAAAGAATTGCTGTCTTTTAAACCATTATAGGAAGCTCCCTTTGATATGCTCGTCTCTCTAATAGTCTGTCCTTTTTATTGACTGCTTAGTTGGGGTTTATTCGTCTGTTTCTTCTTCTTATTCTACGTTTAACTGCTCATACATAATGATTTTACAGCAATTTTGTGCGCTGATTGTTAATTTTATTACCCCCGGTACGATTTTTTGGAGTCAGAAACGAATGTTACCCGCGCGACTCTTAAAAAAATTATTTTCATACATTTACTCTTATAAGCATACGATGTCATTGTGGCCAACTTTATGTTGTAGGTCGTAAAAAGAAAAGAAAAAAAAAAAAGTCTTCAAATTTATTCAGAATATAAAACAAAAAAAAAAAAAAAAAAAAAAAAAAAAAAAAAAAAAAAAAAAAAAAAAAAAAA
>KK351163.1:53758-77842 GCA_000671755.1 Glossina brevipalpis | reverse complement strand
GATCTTAGGTAAATGAATAATGTCTAATCATCTGTTCTCATGGTTTGAAATATAGCAAAATTCAAAATAAATAAGTAAGAAAGTTAAATTCGGCTATGCCGAATCGTTTATAGCCATCAACTCTATCATCGAAAATATTACATAAAATTACTCACCGATACTCTATAATATTGGGTTGTTGTGGCAGATTTTTTCCATTTTTTTACATACCGAAGGTGAGGGATGTATTTCATTTTGTCATTTGGTTTGTAGAACTTTCAGAAGGAAACTTCGGAGATCCCCCAAAATATATATATATCCTTGATTAATAACAAATTTAGAATCGATCTAAGCATGTCCGTCTGTCTGTGTCATGTTTGTGGTAAACATTCTCCTGGCCCCAAAAATGAAGCTATCATCTTCAAATTTTGAAGAAACATTGAAATTTCTTTCATTGCCACGCCCATCTATTACAATTTAGTTTTTCTCGCTTTTTTAAACATTAAGGTAGCGGGTATAAAAGATTCGGCACAGCTGAATATAATTTTCTTACTTGCTATGGAATCCTGTGAAAATTTGTATTGTATTTATGAGCAGTGAACAAAACACGCCGACAGCAAAGGTGTTTTCAGCTTCTATTACACCATACCCGTATTAATTGGCCGATTTGTCTTTTTTGTGGTAGGTGGTTCTGCCAAATTTGATCCACATATCTTTATTGTTGTGAAGGTGAAAATGATTTGCTGCTGCAGGCATTTCACAAACAAACAGATGGACAGCTATGGACAGACAGACGGACGGACCTGCTTAAATGGATTCTGAATTTGATATTGACCAAACGATTATACACTTTATAGGATCTTTGAAGCTTCTTCCTCAATGTAATAAAAGTTTTTACAACACAATTTAATTGCAATGGTCTATTACATCAAGTGGGCCTAGTCCATTCTTTCCATTTTTCTTCCGATACTAGAGGATATTTAGGTCGATAAATCTGAAGATTTTTATAGATCTCTTTCTGTTATGGTTTATGAGTATAAAGTAAAAAAACACAACTTTCTTTTCTTTTAAAAGTGGAGGTATTCTCAACTTATGGTGCGCAGTGGGCGTGTCCTTCAACCGATTTGGCCCATTTTCAATAGCAACATATGTGAAAAAACTTCCAATGTTTTTTCCCAAATTTAAACCCGATGTCTTCTTCTTTGTAGAATGTTTACCACAGACATAACACAGACGGACAGACGGATATGCTTAAACCGATTCTTTAGACTTATACTTTGTGTGAGCCGGAGTTTCCTTCTGGGAGTTATAAATAAAACGACAAAATGAATATACCCCTTCCCTTCGGTGGTGATTAAGCCATTGACTTTTACAAATTTCTTTCCGATTGTGATGAAAATTTAATTTAAATTAAATTAAGTTTCTTTAATTATCATCGATTTATTTTTTTCGATAAATTAAAATATAAATTTATTTAAAATTTTTACGGTCGATTTTCAAGTAATTTAATCAAAAAAAACTCAAATTAAGGCCATTTTGTACTTTCAAAAATTCCAACCTATGGCGATACAATGAGACGAAGTGGAAAAAGGACTGTTCTGCGGAGCCTATCACGTCTGCATTTTATGGTTCAGAAAAATCTAAAACAAAAAAAAAAGTTTTTTTAAATTTTAAATCTTACAGCACCCGGAAGGAAATTTCATGGGCTCTGTAACATCAAATTCAGAAACACCTGTCTGTCCATCTGCTTGTCTTTTTTGTGAATATTTCAATTAATTTACCTGGTTTTAAAACTTGGATCGGGAAGGTTAAACCAAAAATATGAAAATTTCTTCAAGAATTCAAATTAATATTCAAAAAAAAATTCAAATTCAAAATTATCCAATTTTCACATCTAATCTCATGCGAAAATTAATGAAAAAATTCGAGACCAAAGTAAAATTTTTTGCTTTTAAAGCGAGATTTTAAGATCATAAGATGAAAAATATGTCAAAGTTATGAAAAAATTGAACTGATTTTTGAAAATAATTTATTAAGTGTTACATTAGAAAGATTTGTAATCAAATTTTTCATCTAGACCAAGTTTTGAGATCATAACCGTAAGGTGAGCTTTTACGTTGACGATGCATACATTGACTTTAAGCTTTTAAGCGTTAAGCGATGCAAACTATGTGGTAAACTCTAGAAAACTATTATTTTTCTATAGACGAATCTTTGCAACAATTTCTCTTAAACTTATCTTAAGTAGTGATCATGATTTTCTTAGAGACCGACGAACAGAAATAGGTTATAAAGTATTCCGTGCTTGTTACTAAAACTTCTTCAAAAGGACCCTTTATTGTTCATGGATTTTTCTCTCCTTCTGGTAGATCAATCTAAGCGAAATTTTTGTTACTTTAATTAGAAAAGAAAATGTTGGACTGTACTTCAAACGTAAAGATTGTGGGAACAACAAAAACTAATCTGAAAATGCTATGAATATATAGAGAGACTGTAGAATATTAAAAAAAAAAAATCTTTTGTGTGCGTAATCAATTTTATAAAGAAATACTGATGAATAAAACTGTTACGCATAAAATGCATAACAAATTTTAGAAATTTTTATACTTAGCACTTAGCTTGGGGTGTTGGTTGCAAGCAAAATTTATATCAAAATGCTGCGTATATGTCATTTATTCGTTGCACCTTGTAAAATGCAAAAATATTTACACCATTTGTTTATAATGAACAAAGTTTTTTATTTTTTTTTATTTTTTTTTTTTTTTTATTTTTTTTTTTTTTTTAAATAAAATACCAACAGCATTCTGTTACGATTTATATATTTATTATACGGTGTTGTTGGTATTCGGAATTATTTATATTTTTATTTACTAATATGAATTATGTTCCGAAATTGACTTCCGCGTTGAATATATTTTTTTTCAATTCAAACTATTTCCTGCTACGTCGACTTTTGACACATTTTTATACTTAGGCTGTATATGAAAATATTCAAGTGAATGTTCCTCGCAATAAAATATTAAAAATTTACTTATAAAAAAAAAAAAAAAAAAAAAAAAAATTTCTCTTAGTGTAAATTTTGTTAATATAAATGAAACTAATATCGATAGTAATCTTTAACAAGGAAGAAAATTATATTCGACTCTGCCGAATCTTTTAGGCACACCACACTTATCTTAAAAAAGTAGGAAAAACTAAATTGTAATAGATGGGAGTGGCAAGTGAAATGAAATGAAAAGTGAAAGAAATTCCAATGCTTCTGATAAAGTTGGAGGAGAATGTTTACCGCAGACATTACATATAGTTAGGCAGCCAGAAAGATGGACAGACGGTTACGTCTAGATGTATACCCAATTCCATACTGATCAAGAATATATATACACTTTACGGGGCCTCTGAAGAATTCTTCTTTATATTACAAAGGTTTCCATAGAAAAATCTAATTTCAATATACTATTATATCGAATGAGCGTGGTCGATCCTTACCGTTTTTGAGTAGAGGTTACGAGAGAGCTAATGCTATATTCGTGGAAATTTTTATAGACTTCTCTGCCTTGGTTTGTGCGTAATAAGCAAAAAAAATCAACTTTTTTTCTTTTAATAGTAGAGGTATTCTAAATTTACAGTGTATTTTGGGCGTGTCCTTCAATCGATTTGGCCACTTTTCAATAGCAAAAAAAAAACTTCCAATGTTTCCGTTAAATTTAAAGCCGATATGTTTACCGCAGACATTACATAGTTAAGCAGCCACACAGATGGACAGAGATACCGACGGATACGTCTACGTGGATTCCGAATTCCATACTGATCAGGAATATATACACTTTACGTGGCCTCTGAAAAATTCTTCTTAATATTACAAACGTTTCCACAAAGAAATTTTATTTCAATATTCTACCATATCAAATGGGCATGGTCGATCCCTACCGCTTCTGCAAAGAGGCTACGGAATAGCTATAGTACAATATTTGTGGAAATTTTACGGTTTCATGGTTTATGAGTAATAAGCAAAAAATTCCATTTTTTTGGTATCCAAAACAGAGGTGCTCTTAGTCTACGTCGTACTGTGGGCGTATCCATCGACCGATTTGATCCATTTTCGACACCAACCTGCGTGCAAGAATTTTCAATGATTATGTCAAATTTGAAGCCGATACCTTAATTTTTGCGGCCATAAGAAACTTTACCACAGATGAATAGACGGACAGACTGACAGACAGCTTTTTTTTTTAGTAAAAAGGTCTAATTTTTAATATATTGTGATGCAAATGAATCCTTAACAAGAATTTGATATAAGAATTAACTCTACTAGATTTGGTTGGGATAACTCTATTTTTTCGAGTCAACGATATATAAGGGTTCTCATGAAAAATAAGGCACTAAAGTCTAATTTTTACTACATTATGACAGAAATAGTTGAAGAAGAGGAGTTCTTAGTTAGAAAAATTAAATTAATAGAATTTGGACCAAGTCAGTTCACGCCTTAGATGCCCTTTCCTTTAAAGTCGGCCGAGAGAAACATAGCTTCAAGAGAGAAACATAGCTTCACGTGTTGGAAACAAAGTATAATATACAGTAAGATCTCAGGAAAACAAATGAAGAATCGTATTCGACAATGTGGTGGCATAGGGTATTTAAGGTCAGCTTTGCCTAACTATGACGTTTTGAATTGTTCCTTTTTTTTTCTCTTTAAAATTCAAACATCTTCACTTATATCTCCGCTGTATTTCTAGCTACTTTCCTTGCGTTAAACAGTTGCGTTCTTCTCGTGTTTTTATCTCACTTTCCAAGGGACAAATTTTTATGTTCACTTAATTCACGTGTGGCTAAACTGCACCGCTGGTATCTAAACTTTTATTTAACTCGTTTAACTCCTGTTCGCATGGAAACTCTTAATGAGTATTTCGTATACTTTCGTATAACCGATCATGTTGTGATACTTTGCATACACTTTTAATTTCGATGACAAAACAATATAGTGCAGTATAGGATTTCTTTATATACAAATTGCTCGATTATCTTCTTCTTAACAATGTCCTTCAAGGTCTGGAAGAATAAAATGCAATAAGCTAAGCTTAGTCATTATACATTTAAATATGACGGGCGCTACGAAGTAGTAAATTGGTTTTCTCTTAACAATCCCCTTGACACGATTATCAAAGATAGGGTATCCAAGACTAGAACGCAAGGTAGAAATAAATTATAAAAAAAAAAAAAAAAATATTTTTGCAATAAACTTTTTTTTAATGAACTGAAATATGGAAAATAAAATTTTTTCCAAGACTCATCCTACTTTAGGCAACACATAAGAGTTAAAAACGTTTGGAAAAAATCGAATTTCTTACAAATTATATGTCTGGTGAAAAGAATTTATTTCTGACCGTTTTTTTTTTTCATTAAAATTAAAATTTAGTTCGAAAATTTATTATATGATTTTTTTTATACAATTTGTTTTTTTAATTTTATATTTATTTATTTCGTTTTGTTTAACATCTGTTTTACATGCCCGAACAATTGCTATTTGTTCTCATGAAAGTTTTCCTTAATTAGCGTTGATTTTAAATGGATTTTTCTCATAATATTCCAAGTAAAAACAATTAATAATAAGATGTAACTATAAAACACTTAATACGTCACTTCGATATTTTAATGAAAATGAAACAACCTTTGTCAGAAATTCTGCCAATGATTCAATATGCAATTCAGTATGCACCAGTTAACGTGAATGTACATTTTCCGCTATAAAATTCATAATGTTACAGGATATAAATTAAATTAAAATTAAAAATTATTTCAAAAATATTTCATCAATTATTACGCGTATGAATTGTAAGGAAGAAACATTTGTATTTCCTCTTCGAAGGGTCCATGAGTTCTAATTTCTTTTTTATTATTACTTTCCCCTCCGGACTTAAACCACTTGTTCTATTAGTTGGAATTCAAAGGTAAATTTTATTCGGCATTACTACTATCATACAATTTAAATTTCCAATATGATAAATCCTTCCGTTTGCGTCAAGTACAATATAAGTAAAATCAAACAGTAGTAAGGCCCTCAAATCCCTTAGACACTCGGATGCTTACCCGGACAATTTCTTCGAAATTCGCGACCATTCATGTCGCCAGTTTGAAACCAAAAAAGGGAAAAGGAAATCTTTATCGTTTCCCCATTTTGGTTTTTTCATCTGTTGGCGTTGCCAACTCTTTCCACTCTTCGCCAGTGTCACCCTCCTTTTGTAATACTTAACTTACTCTTTCGCTTACCGCTTATGGCAGTAACACATACAGTATTCTATGGTATAGATTTATGAACTTATGGAGAGCCAGTGTGAACCAAAACAAGGGGCCGACTTTAGTCATTACAGAATATATCAGTGGTAGTAACATTTTACATTAATTTTTTCTTTAATAAAAAAATTTTTCTACTTCCAAAAAACTCAAAAGCAAACTTGAGAAAAAAATGTATACCCGGTAGGAAGAGAATCTTAAAAGTAGGGAAAGAATGTTAAAAGTAAGAATGATCGTTAGCAAAATTATCTACGCAGGAAAAATGTGTTGTTGCTTCTTTAAAATATTGCCAGGATTTTGTGTGACCAACTGTTAAGCCTAAGATTTTAGCGCTCTCCCGTTTCTTATTTAACGACTGGGTAGATCGTACATAATTCCAATATTAATCAATTTATTATATCGATAAAATGAAAATAGAGAACGAACATAACGTCAATATCAAGAAATTTCAAAGCTTACCGAAGTATTTTTATTACTTGCACACGATCAAGGCAGAGTCAGTCAGGGTTTTAATCTATAAACGCCGACCGATATTTGACAACTTTAAAAATCTCTTAATGAACTTTTTAGGGGGATTTAAAGAGATATCCTAAATATTTTTTTTTTACTCATATCTTTTAAGATTTTTGTGGATTCCACTCAGATTTTTATAGATTCCATTTCAGATTCTTATAAATTCCACTCGTAACATGCAACGTTATCTTATGAACTGTTTTGAGAGCTTTAAGGAAAGCTATCGGATACTTGTCTTCTTAATATCTATAAAATCCAAAACCCGGGATATATTGATTTTGATCTAATATATCTTTTAGAAGATTTTTTCTCTTGCTGATATCACAATCAATTTAGAGCTTTAGCTAGACCCGACAAAGCTCTAATGAGTACTACTATAATAGGCATAGAGCGAACATGGATAGCCCAACTGTTTCAAAGATATCTATGATTGCTATCTAAGATTGCTAAATGCATGTACCGTTAGAAATTTATTCGATTTTCACCGGTAATCTACTTGTAGAATATTATGCCTAGAATAGGCAATCAGTGTTGAACTATTTCGTCCATTTTTGCTCAAACATTTGAAAACTCTACGCAAAGTCTACGTAGACGTACGTGTTCAAGTACTACAAGTGCTGCACTTGAATTACCGACAAGTGCTCATTATTGCTAGAGAATTGAAACTATTTATGTCACTAAGCAAGGGCTGTCGAAAATTTATTTAAAGCAAAACCTGGTGGTAAGCTAGATAGATTTCTTTTCCATTTTTGAAAGACATAAGAACCTTTGGAGATCTCAAATATACATCTCAGAGCTAATAATTATAATAATAATTTTTTTTGATCAGCATAATTTTCGTTATAATCTAAAGATGTCCCTTCGCCAGTCCCTTCGTTTGTTTTTAGAAGAGTTACCTGCGTAAAAATTGAGATAAAAAGAAATAATTTTAAAGAAATTAAGGCCGCTACTTACGTTTCATATCTAAGCCGATATTAGCCAAAAAAAAAATTGTTATAATAGAATCAAAAGCAAATTTCCATATAACTTCATTTAAAAGTTCTTTATAAAAATGTTCCTAATCAGTCAACTCTGACAAATTTATAAATAGAGAAATGTTTCTGAATTTTTATATATATTGATGGAAGGTGGTGGGTATAACGGATAGCATTATATTTCAAGGCATACATTAATTATTATTTTTTTTTTTTTTTTAATTACTTTTAATGACATTATTAATTAGCAAAAAAAAAAAAAAAAAAAAANAAAAAAAAAAAAAAAAACAAAACAAAACAAAGAAACAAGCAACAACAAAACCGCAAGACTCATTTGTGTACGTTAACTGAAAAAAAAAAAAATTTAAATATAAAATAACGGACACAATCACTTCACTAAGCATTAAGAACACTTGTATACTGCATTAAAAACAAAAACAAAACTTAATATTGTATGATATTAAAGAAAAAAAGAGAAAAAAAAAATTCTCTCTCTTAGATAAAAACAAAAAAAAGAAAATTATATAATATAATTATAATAATAACAATAATAAAAAAAAAAAACAAGTTAATAAATATATTGAAATTTAATATTATTATTATTATTAGACATTATTTACATACAAATGTAATCAAATAAACTTTAAGTTATGATTTAACTTAAATGTCAGCTATTTAATGTCAATGTAGTTAATTAAAAGAAAATAAAATCTGAACGAATCAAAACAACATTTACTTCTTATGCGCTTACCGTCGATAACACAATATGCTTCTGTTTGTTTGTATGTATGTATTTGTACGGGTGCACCTATGTGTGTATTTCTTTATGTATTCCTAGGATTGTGTGTATGCACAGCAATCAAAATATAAAATTAATTCATTTGTAAAAAGTTTAAATGTCGCTGTCACTTAAAGCAATTAATTGAAAATAGAATTTGTTCTCTTTTCTACCAATTCTTGTGTCTCACAATTACTACCTAGAGAGAGAGAGAGAGAGAGAGAGGCACTTAGGGTTATCTATTATTCTTAAATATAAAAATTGTTGTAAAAATTTATTCATATTTTTGAACCATAGGGACCAAAGCCTACACATACCGGGTACGGACAAAATAATATGAACATTTGATGTTACAAAGGGTTTCGCAATTACAGTCTTCCCATAAATGTTCTTAACATTGTAAAGCTTCTGCCGCACTTTTTTTTTCCAAAAAAGTGTTACTCAAGTGAGCTCTAAGTTCTAATGGCACTTTTGCCTCAACGATTTTAGATTATATGGCCACAATCGTGATATTATATTGTGAAGTGTTCAAATTATTTTGTCCCACCCCCTACATATAAATTGAAATCAAGATGTTACGCGTAAAAGTGGAAATGATAGTAACAATTTTGACCCCCCCAAACAGTATCCTATTGAACTCGTTCATACAGGCATATTGATTGTGTATGCTAACTGTAACATCTTATTCCCAACATTGAAAATTTCAAAAATTGAAATTTCAAGTTGCTTTCGTTATGCATTTTTCCTCATTCCAAGCGGGTAAAACTTGCGGACCATATATTTCAATCGATCAAGTCGAAGTTTAATTATAACTAAAGATAAAAAAAAAAGTCTCAAGCTTTAATAATCATCGCCTCAGAAAATATAATTGTAATTGGAAACTATTTGATGAGTTGTGGGCACATCAAGATCAATTTTCTATTAAAATTTTAGATAACTCTGAGAAACGTTTGTTCTTTCTTAGTTTTAGACCAATATCCGTCTTAAAATGAAAGTTGTTCTCTATCGTTTTTTGAAAAATTTGTACAAAAGTTACATTTCATTAGTAATGTCGATCAAAGCAAAAATTTAATCTTCGACCGAAAATCGGAACTATAGACGTCGATCTTAAGCTCAACATTCACCAGTCAGCTTTGGAATATTTATTTTTTATTTCTTTGAAATACTTAAGCGAATCAAAGCAATTCCTTTAACTCCGATCCGAAGAAAGTTTAGGCACATTTACTGGGATTTAGCAACAATTTTCATTAGCGTTTTCGATAAAAAAAAGAAATTAAAACCTTAATCGCTTCCGATTTAATAAGCCTAATATTTCGAGCTATTTCGCAACTAACTATTCGCTTTATCGATTTCATTCGACCTTTTGTGAATGCTTTTAATATTACATACTGTCGTAAGCCGTTGCAAATTTTCAATTGACTCTGTAATTGTAATTTTTTTATATTTAACCATCTACTCCCTGAGGTGTCTCCTACTCCTACTCCTCTTCATGCAGGCACAATGGTGTTAACGTAGATAGAGAATGGAGAAAAAGGTGAATAGTGTTTGTGCGTAACGCATTCGATTTTAAAGCGAGATCATCAGGAATGTTTCGGAAACCCTTTTGAAACTATTTTTAATTTTGGATATGGAGTATATAACCTCCTGATTCACTAATTTATTATTTCTGAATATTTTAAATCGTATTTCTCATTAAGTATTTATTTACAAGGCGAATGATGTGAAATTGTTCGCCAGAATACTGAACTGAAATATCTTGCGTTTTACACCTCTTAAAAGTGCTTCCTTTCTTTGAGATTTTTTCAGGAAAGATTCAGTTCCTATCATTCCGCAACGTTACTATTACAATGATTCACTTTCTCGTTTCTCGTTTTTGGCTACTCTCCTTCCACAAGGATCATTCAATCAAACCAGATTTCTGCGATCAATCCAGGTCAAAAATGAACTATTTTTAGATCTAAGTAAATATACGCAAGCAACCAATTTCTACTCTATCGCAAAAATTATGCAAATTTGCCCATCAATAGAATAGGCCTTTAATAGAAATACATCTCTATCTTAGCGTTCTACGCATCAAGCGACTTTGCTCGTCTTCGCTTTTTAACAGTTGCTTTTAGAACAGATTGCTATCATTGATTTAACGCGAGTGCCTGCTGTGTGGCTTAAACTCACGGTGCATCTAAGCACAGGACTGTTTTTCGGCGAATGATAATCGGCGTCCTTCAGTCTTTGGAGTACTTTCAATTTCGCAATTCTCGAGGTACCAGAACAAATACTTAACATGTACAGTCCAGAGTTTCTCTCGGGTCAGAGAGTTATTTAAATTTAGCTCATTTTCCAACAACCATCACGATATTTTCCGCAGGTCCGCAGCAGCGGTCAGACAACAAGGCTTAGTACAAAGGGCTTCTTTATTTGGGCACCTGGGCTCCTTAGTTTTTCTAATAGTTCACTTTAGATTTTATATACATCACGGATGCGAACTTCCTTCACCTAATTTTAAAGATTATTGTGTACTTGGAAAGACATCGACATTAGTTACTTGTGTCATAGCACCCCCAGATCAAGAACAAGTACCAGCTCAAGCAATCACAGATAACTACTAGGGTCATTAAGACCTAAGTAGGAGAGACCTATCGGAAATGAATATAAGTGATCTAAATAGACGCACATTTTCCGAGAATTCCGCTTACAATCCGAAAAACAACCGTCACCGAGCATTGGTGGTTCCAAGTTTAAACTTCTTTTAGCTGTCAATTTCATGTAGTAACCTGTGAAGTGTATAGCTGAGACCACGTAGAGAATTCAGTACATTTATGTTCCCCCTATGTTCTCCAAACTGCTTTGGGAGTAACCTACCAGTAATAATCTTTGCCGCCCTTCCAGTGTTTCCACTTTTAAGTCGAATCTACGCAAGAAATACTATTTTCTCTATCCGCCCTTTGTGACTTAGAATGCTTTCTGACTACCATCCCGCCGTACATGGGAGAGAGTTACTTGAATTCTAAAAAAAAAAAAAACAAAATTACTGAAGATATTCCCAAGAATTTTAGTGAAGATATTAGTTAGAATGCTACCAGTGATCTCCGGTTAACGTCTGCACTATTTGAATGGAAAAATCTTGTGAACTTTGATTACATTATTATACTGTAGAACATCAATGACAATGGAACATGTAGCAAAAATATGGATCCCACCTGTTTATTGAAGTCTTCTTAAGTTTCAAAGCAAAATCTATTTCATACTCCTTTTGGGCAAATTCCAAGAAAAGAGAAAACTCTTCAAATTGATAGATACGCATTAACCGCGTTAAGAGAAGATTCTTACAAGCTTTACGTTCAGTTGTTCAGGGACAAATTTATATTAAATGAAAATTTTATTACATAATTACTCTATAAATTATATTATTTTATAGATAAACTCGAATGAGAGACAATTTTACTATTCATGGCCTCCTTATGGCTCGAAAGGGAAACGAACACTAGCATTAGTATATTATCATTCGAACAAATAATATGTTCATGTATATATATGAACATCTACATCAGTAAATCCCGATATATAAAACGGATTCATTCATATAAAAAGAAACTATAAAATAGAACAAACAACATTTAAAAGAAGAGGTTGTCGTTGGAAATTAATTATAGATAACTCTAATAGTGAACAACACAGATTCATATGACACAAAACGTATCAAGCGTTTCTTATGGGATTCTACTGTATTAATGCTTGTTAGTAATGAGCAATCTGTTCGTAAGACTTCAAAATGGCTATAACTATGGAAGCATAAGAAAAGCATATTAAGATCTTAAAAAACAACGTATTAAGTGCATGTATTAAGAGCTATAAAAATAATCTAAAATATTCTCTTCTTTTATAAATCCTTCCTTGAAGCTTATATAATATTCTTAAATAATCATCAAAATTCTCACATGATTATCTTTATAGCATTCAGGGAATCAAATTGTTTACGAAAACTTCATTTCTGTTAGTGAGTGTATACGCTACACAAGTTATGGCTCAGTGTATAAAAAGTTTGCCCGGAAGAATTTAGAATAAATTCAACTTTTATAATACTGATTTAAGCAAGTCTGTCCGTCTGTCTGTATATCTAACATCTGTCCATGTATACTTGTGTCCAATCTACAAATCTCATTTTTTTTTTTTTTTAGATATTTAAACGAAATTTGATGCTCCAGCTTATTTTGGCTCGCGGTTAAGTGCTGTTCAAAATTGGACTTGATTGAATTATTTTTACGCGACCCACACTCCCCGTTTGAAAGAGTTTGAATGTGTTAAAAATTGCAATTTTTAAAATTTTTGGTAAAAATCGATAGATTCTAATATTTAGATAAATAAACTAAGTTTCAAAAATTTGTGTTTAAAGGGACCATTTTTTGATATTATAATTGTTCCTATCAAAACTAAGGCAAAGTGCCTAATTGGTAATACTTTTTATGGTGCAAATAAGTCTTTAATGATGATTTGACATAAAAATTAACTTCATCAGATTTGACCTATATAGCTCTATTGTATAGACCTCACATTATAACATAATTCTCATCAAAGCTAAGTCTTTATAGGGCAACGTAGTCTAACTTTTTGTTACTTCATGGTAGCAACAGTAGAAGTAAAGCGCGCTTTAGGCCTTCTTTCCTATAAGAGCTTTCACGAATAAATTCCTTTCTGTGAAAACAAAGTGTAATGAAAAGTAAATCAACAATTGCATTAGGAGAATATGGTGTAGGGTATTTAATGATCGGCTTTGCCCGATTGTACGTATAAATATGTAGGAATATGAAATAAGGCGAAATTTATTAAAGTAGACATGAAATTTTACCCTACAAAGATAGTAGAGAATTTTGCTTAAATACTATCAGAAATATATTTGCCACGCATACCACTTCCAGAGTCATAGGAGTGGAATTCTGTTTTCTCTCATTCTCAGAAGAAGTTTACTACTTAAAAAATATCAAATCTACTATAAATGTTTTTTTTTTTTTTTTTTTTTTTGATTCAAATGTTGAGCTTTTCCCTACATCCCGTATGCTTCAAAGGAGATTTTTTAATTTTTCCGGAAAGTTATTGATGTTAATCAATCAGTTAAATTTTTACTTGTTCCCCTATATCTAATTTAACAGCCACAAAGATTGGACTTAACCTCGATATTGAATAAGTTTATATAATGAATGAACTCGTTAGTTATGTCGGTCGAATTGAAATTTTAATAAACACTAACCGATACTTAATAACTTCAGATATCCAACATAACCTTAAAATTGATCAGTTGAGATTTTTATAGAGACTTACCACCGATATTTAACGAGTCAAAATTTATTTGTTATATGTAGAAATATTTCGTTTTCGAAATGTAGTAAATTTTCGCTAAACGCTTAATAATATCCTAAATGCGATGGCGGCGGTAGGTTAAAACACCAATTCGCAGTGTATCGATTATTCCAAATTTTCTGGGGAATAATTAGAAAAGTAAATGTCTAAAAAGCAGACTAAAGAGAGAGAAAACTGTACTTATGTACACTTTTTTTTACAGTTTTTAGTAAAAGATGTATTAAGTTGATGCGACCGAACAACTTAAAACAGGCCCCTTCTGTTGTTTTACTAACCAATTCAGAATGGTCTTCTGAATCGAAGCTTGTCTGTCTATCTTTCCTGTCCGATTTCTATCCATGTATGTTTCGTTTAATCTATAGGTCGCTATTTTTAGTATATTTTACAAATGCTGGCACATTGATAAGTTTTGACCCAAGGACCAGCTATATCGAAAAAGTCGTTATATGAAAAAAATTCCGATTTTCAAAATATCGGAATCGTATTTCGGCATATTAAATTGAGATGGAAAATTTGCATCAAATTTTGGCAAATTTTGAACATCCTCTCATATAACCATTGCTACGGAAACTGAAACAAACTTTCGGAATTTTCAACATTTCCTGGTGACCTTTGGACCCTATAGTATAAAAGAGTTTTCATGAAAAGTAAATTTTTTTTAAAGCAACGAAATTCAATTTGTGGATTTTTATAGGAAAGTCTTTAAATGGAATATTAACCTTGCTAAATTTTGTAGCACATTAGTTCACGTGTTGGGTCCGCTTCCTATATATGGAAACAAGGTATAGTTTGAGGTACTTCGTCACAAAACTATGAAAGAATAATGTACTGACAAAATCTATTGTTCAATAATTTCTGTAACCACCAACAGATAGATTTGGTCTCTAACAGAATAAGAAATCCGTAGTTTTAGAAAGAGTTGACAATCACGCATATCGGTCATAATTTCAGATGACTTCAATTATTTGTTTTTAGAACTGCAGTGGTTTCATTGACATTACTGTCGTTATTTTCAAAGCAATAGGCAAAAGTCCGAGTTCGCTATGTGATGAGAGAAATTGCCGTTCAAAGTCAGCATTGGCTTGAAAGTTATAGTTGAAATTTCGACAGTCTGGCAGTGTGACACTGATTCTGCTAAACGCAGTGAACAACAACAAAAAAGTATTGACGACAAATTAAAAGTGAAATTGCAAGAGTATAGTTGATATTCTAAAAGTACAGTAAGCAACAGCAGACTCTTCACTGTTTTCAAAAAAACTTGGACATGAGAAAGCTATCTTCCCAATGGGTAGTGCGATTATTCACAATATAGCAAATGGCACTTCTAGCAAAATTCCATGAATCGTTATTAGCGTAATATCCAGTTGTGGTCCAAAGCGATTTTCATCTGTTTGCATATCTCATATATTGGGGAAAAGATTTGGGCGAAATAATGAAATCATTACGGAAACTGAAGACCACACTGAAGACTGAAGGCATCGAAATATTAGAAAAGCGTTAGAATGACTCTGTAATTGTCTTAAAGTATAGTGCGTCAGTAAATAAAATCGAAATTGCATTTCCAGTTAGTCCCGGGAATTATTGATCGCCGTACAAAGTTAAAAATTTGTTTAAAGCTTCGATTAGTTAGTCTTGCGTAAATAAACTTGTAATAATTTCATAAGATGACATTTCCCCATAAGAAGGCAGGAAAATGAATTTTTCTAGATATTTTCTTGCCCACCACATAGACACCCATCTTAGGAGATCTTAAGATAATGGATTGAATTTGCAGAAATTTTTACATTTTTTTCTAATTTTCTAACTATTGCGAATGGGTTTGGTATATAAATGCAATCAGAAGTACAGACTGATAGTCAACTATATCAACGTTATGTTTATCCCTTTCACAATTCCACCAACCTGAGTGACTTTTTTTAGAAAAACAAAGACAAAGCTATCAAAAATGCACCATAGTGAAGAATGCTTTGTACTTGATTTGCATTTTAATTTTTTTTATTTTTTATTTTTTTTTGTTATACATTTTTTAAAGCCTTCTGAGCCCTTATCTAATCTTAGTACGGGCCAATAATTCTCATATAATTTACTGAAAAAAAAAAAAGAAGTTATTTTTGCTTTTTGCCAAAAGCAATTTTATGATGATAGCAAAGAGAACACACAAGGACGAAAATCATAAATATAACTTTGATTCATTGTTTTCGATATTCAAAATTGTGCTAATAGTTGAGAGAAAAAAAATTTAATAATACCCGCCACCCTTATATATATGTATGAATATATATCGAAGAGAGACCGCCTGCCCATGTAATTTATGTGGTCTGTGCGTTAACAGAGATAATGGTGGCTACTTAAGTAATCAAAAATACGTTAACAAACCCAAAAGGTTGAATGTTTGATGAGTTCCGTTTAACAATCATTGGCTGTATACTCCTAACTTGTTACGTACAATTAATAATAATGTGCCAGCAGATAATAGAGCAGGTGAATAAAAATTAACTTAAATAATTGAAACAAGTGTCGAGAACATATAAAATATAAAGAATTTTTTTTTTTTTTTTTTTTTTTTTTTTTTTTTTTTTTTTTTTTTTTTTTTTTTTTTTTGTTAAAATAAATCATAATTTGCAAACGCTATTTATATATGAAATCCGTTCAACATGAATGGCGGTACGTGCATAATGCATTTTCTTTTAACATCGACATAAGTGATGATTTAACACCATATATAGCATTTATTTCATGACCGAAGTTAACTGGCTGCACACCTGGTGGACGATGAAAATGCTCGATTAGAAATCGTAAACGTTGCATTATGTGTTAAAGTTCTATACTCTCTCTTTTGGATAACCCTTATGGCTCTGTGTATTTATATACATATATATATATATATATGTGTGTGTGTGTGTATGCACTTATCTCTCGATAAAACCAATTCCGTTTACGTCATCCTGTCATCGCCATTATTGACTACTTACGAAAACTTAAAAGTAAGTCATTTCTGACAAATGTTATTGACGTTCGAACGTACGTACGTACCTACGTCCGTACGTGAGTGCCAGAGAAAATTCTTCTACTTTTGGTTTATTCAGCCATAAAATGCACATCGTAATCGTAAATGTTTGTTATTATGAATGCATTGGAATCTAAATCAAAAGTTAAGAGACTAAGTTCGTACAACAGAACAGAACAGAACTTAAATAAATAGAACTTAAACAGAAACGTACCCCAGAGTTTGACATTCGAGATATATAACGTTAGAAATTTTGTAAAACAACGTCAACCGTGATATGTTCTCATTATTTTCATCTCCTTTGTGTCTCTCTCATATACTTCTGTATCTTATTTCCTGTTATCCATGACATCACTAAAATATTTGCTCTTCTATCGTTTGCTTATGTTTTTCGGCTGCTTGTTCAAATTATAGCACAAACCCGCTTTCCTAGCGTTAAGTCGTAAAACGTCAAGTGTTTATGGCCGTAAAATTCTTCGAAAAAATTGTAAAAAAAAATTTTTTCTTCTTTTTAAATGCAATCTTTTTACATTGTAGTTGAGTGCTTTTTTTTTGTTTTTTTTTTTTTTTTTCATTCATTTCAATTCAAGAGGAAATTTGATGTAATAAAAGCATTTTGCGATTGTAAAAAATTTTAAAATGATTAACTAGAAGCATTTATTCTATATATATATATATACATATATATATATATATATGATATATTAGACAAAATCAAGAATAATTTTCTGACGAACTGACTGACCATAATCAACAACTGCGTATTTATTAAAATTTTCATACTATTTTCTATATTCGGTTACAATCTATCTGAGACACAGTGTAGTTTAAGTTCAGTGACTTGATTCAATCATTTCTTCATTTATTCACTCACTTGTGTACTTCTGTCCGAAAAATTTGCTTTCATCAGAGTAATCTACTAATATAGTCACGGTCATGGTAGATAAAAAGCGAAGACAGCATCATATGGTTCACAAATTGGTTGGCAACCAAGTAATTGTCGATTTCTTCAATAAAATAACAAGTTTTTTCCTTTACTTAGAATGAAGTTTAATCTATATCTATGTATTTTCCATTTTGTTCGATGACCTTTTGCCATCTCTCTCTCTCTCACAGCTTGAAAATTCCATGATCGTAGAAAATCTGATCTCTTTCGGTCAAAAACTGAGTTAAGTGAAGTTTTACACAAAGGGAGTTAGTCAGAGATCGATATAAGTGGTAATCCGATGGTGCAAGATCAGAACCATATCGTAGTTATACCATCAATTCCCAACCAAATGGGAGTGAGAGATATCTATAAGTGAAATCGGCAATTACTTAATTGCCAACCCATTCAATTTATTTAATCACTTACGACAATTCTCAGATACTGTTTTAAATTTTGCTAGAATTATTTATCGTAGCCCCATTAAAGTTTTATGTGAAGGAGGTTCTGATCCAGTTTTTTTCGTCTGATATATTCGAAAGAATCAAACAATACGCTTGAGAATTCAACTCATCATTATTCAAACTTATAGATCTATGGCAGATATCAAATGGATTTGATAAAGCCGCAAAAATATTCCGAAAAGAAAACGTTCATCAGAAATCAACTAAAATATAAACTCAAGAGAAATACTGCAGTCCGGCGGGATCGATTAAACGAAGACTTTGCTACACTCCAAACTGTATTTGAAAATTGCATAAAATCCGACATGACCAGAACATTGACTGTTGACATTAGGCGAGCATTACATGGAGCATATGACATGGACAAAGTGAAAGTTATCTGACGATTGCATCGATTGGACATAACCTCAAAGTTAACCAATAGGGAAACTTTCAGCGAAGTTTAGTGAATATTTTCAATACTGACGTCGATAAAGGTTTCTGACGATTGCATCAATCGGACATAACCTCAATGTTAACCAATTGGAAAACTTTCAGCGAACTTTAGTGAATATTTTCAATACTGACGTCGAAAAAGTTTTCTGACGATTGCATCAATCGGACATAACCTCAATGTTAACCAATTGGAAGACTTTCACGGAAGTTTAGTGTATATTTCCAATACTGACGTCGATAAAGGTTTCTGACGATTGCATCAATCGGACATAACCTCAATGTTAATCAATTGGAAGACTTTCACGTAAGTTTAGTGTATATTTCCATTACTGACGTCGATAAAGTTTTCTGACGATTACAGCAATCGGATTTAACCTCAATGTTAACCAATTGGAAGACTTTCACGGAACTTTAGTGAATATTTCCATTACCGATATCGATAAAATTAAACACTCAAATTAGTTTTAATTTACTTCATTCAATGTACGGCAATTACAGAAAACAGTGAAACAAAATTCTGGGCCATTTCAAATTTTTCTCTTATTCTATATTGCATGACAAATTCAAATATTGGTTTAGGGACTTTGCAATAGTATTATCCGCTAGAACATATTATGATCAATTAAAAGTCTGTTTCTCTCATTTAAGTGAAATGTTCAAAGTACAAATTTTTCAGGAAAGGTCGAGAATATCGAAAAAAACGCGGGGATATTACTACCACGACACAGGCTTATTCACAAGTATAAGGAATGAAATAGATGATGCATGCAATAACAATAGAAATGTTTCAATATAAGAAGATTTATGGCCACTGCTGTGGAATTTACGGAGAAGTTAATAACCCATGTGAAGACTTCAATATTAGCTAATCAGTTTTACTCATCACTCTAAGGTGTATGTAGATTTCAATTTTTCATATATTTGAACACAATTTGCCGCAATGATGTTTTTTGATTCAGAAACGGACGCTATGGAATATGGATGAGATCGGACCGTTACCCAGCATATCTCCCCATATGAACAGCATCTTTATATATAAAAAAATTGCAAATTTCAATTTCTAACATTTTTCGATAAAAATCGGTAGGTTAGATTAGTGTTTTCGTATATAAACTACAAAATGTGAAAAAATTTGGATCGGATCTTGAACTACTATATAACCTCTCCTATGAAAAATAAGCCTTGACAAAGCAAAAAATTTTAGTTTTTTTTTTTGTATTTAACGAATCCTCAATAATAATTTGCCATCAAAATTAATTCTAATCGATTTGGACCACAAAGGTCTATTTTTTGCCACCCCATCTCATATAAGAATTCTGATGACAAAACTTTTTTTTTGATATGTTATTATGATAATTGAAGCGTCATAGCAATTTGACATAAAACAAATTTCTCGACCATGCAGGTCTATTTTTTGGAATACCACATCACATATAAGAGTTTTCATGCAATGTAAGTAAATTTTCATATGGAAATTTTTAATACTTTATGGCAGAAATAGTAAAAGAATAAGATGATCTTTAGGAGAAAAATCAAGTTTGCTAAATTTGAAGCACATCAGTTCAAGTTTTAGGCACTCTTCCTTATAAATGATTCGACGAAAACCCAGCCACACTCTAATGAATTTTAATTTACTTAAAAAAATATTATCGAAAATGCATTTCATGAGCATAAAATTTAGAATGCAAATGAGCAGAAAAACTAGAAATTTTCTATGTGAATTGATGTGAATAGTAAAGAATTTTTGTTTACTGACGTCACAAATACAAATTGTATTGCTTGTAGTCATACAATTTAATGCCATAAGTAGTACGCACAAGCGCACACAATTACTTCTACTAAACAGCACTAATAATTTCACACGCATGCCTATTGAACGCATTCGACTATCGCAAACATATATGCTGTGCCTGCCTATTCTTACACACACACACACACACACACATACATAATTCATTGGATCTGCTCGTGATTACAGTACGCAGTGCCGCGTATTGTTACTGCAATCATTGTGTTCATATGTATCTTCTTTCTCTCGTTCTCCCTCTCCCTCTCTCCACTCTATCTCACTCTCTCTCTCTCTCTCGCTCTTTCTCTAGATATAGAAATATGTTTTAAATTTCGTACAAACGAATCAAAGAAAATAAAAATAAGTGCGCATGCGTGTGTTGTTCACGGTAGCGTAGTCTGTAAAGGAGTTGCCGTTGACAGCAGCCATAGTGTGGGGTTCAATACTAGGTATAGGAGTATTTTTCTATTCATGTTTTATTTTTTTTTTACACTTAAGAAATATTTCTTAGAACATTCAAGAGTAATGAAGGGGGGAGGAGAAATTATTTATAACGTGTATGTGGATGGTGCATAGTGAAGCTTTCTGATGACAACCAAAAAAAATGTAAAAAAAAATTTTTCTGATAGCTTTCATGGTCCTTCAAGACATGAAAAATCTGTAGTAGACGAATTTATCTAAAAGCCTTTACAATGCAGCTTATACACTGCCCAACGCTTAGTAGCGTTAATTTAGTTTTTTCGTCTCTTTGGCAAGAATTTTATATATTCATGTTTTCTACTGGTTTTTTTTAAGTTTTATAGTATTTTTACCGGCTTTTCTCTACTTTAAGGAAAATCAAAATTTAAGAAGACACGCAATTCTAATATTTAGCAAAGACACAAACCTCAACCATTGCGGCATATCGTGGCGAACTATTTCCACTACGGTGAACTGTTCTAACAAAGATTAGCAGAATTATAATTCTTCTTCTTCCTTTCTAATCTATCAGTTAACGTAAAATTCTAATCCTATCCAGTTGTGCTTTGATCCCTCTGTCTTCTGTCCGTCTGTGCTGTGTTGTTGAACAGCTCACTAAATTACTAAAATATATAGACTAAACTTCTCGAACTTCTTCTATAATGATCGACTAAATTTTGCAGTAATCAATTTACTTTTAATCAGTGACTGCAGCTNACAATTACTTCTACTAAACAGCACTAATAATTTCACACGCATGCCTATTGAACGCATTCGACTATCGCAAACATATATGCTGTGCCTGCCTATTCTTACACACACACACACACACACACATACATAATTCATTGGATCTGCTCGTGATTACAGTACGCAGTGCCGCGTATTGTTACTGCAATCATTGTGTTCATATGTATCTTCTTTCTCTCGTTCTCCCTCTCCCTCTCTCCACTCTATCTCACTCTCTCTCTCTCTCTCGCTCTTTCTCTAGATATAGAAATATGTTTTAAATTTCGTACAAACGAATCAAAGAAAATAAAAATAAGTGCGCATGCGTGTGTTGTTCACGGTAGCGTAGTCTGTAAAGGAGTTGCCGTTGACAGCAGCCATAGTGTGGGGTTCAATACTAGGTATAGGAGTATTTTTCTATTCATGTTTTATTTTTTTTTTACACTTAAGAAATATTTCTTAGAACATTCAAGAGTAATGAAGGGGGGAGGAGAAATTATTTATAACGTGTATGTGGATGGTGCATAGTGAAGCTTTCTGATGACAACCAAAAAAAATGTAAAAAAAAATTTTTCTGATAGCTTTCATGGTCCTTCAAGACATGAAAAATCTGTAGTAGACGAATTTATCTAAAAGCCTTTACAATGCAGCTTATACACTGCCCAACGCTTAGTAGCGTTAATTTAGTTTTTTCGTCTCTTTGGCAAGAATTTTATATATTCATGTTTTCTACTGGTTTTTTTTAAGTTTTATAGTATTTTTACCGGCTTTTCTCTACTTTAAGGAAAATCAAAATTTAAGAAGACACGCAATTCTAATATTTAGCAAAGACACAAACCTCAACCATTGCGGCATATCGTGGCGAACTATTTCCACTACGGTGAACTGTTCTAACAAAGATTAGCAGAATTATAATTCTTCTTCTTCCTTTCTAATCTATCAGTTAACGTAAAATTCTAATCCTATCCAGTTGTGCTTTGATCCCTCTGTCTTCTGTCCGTCTGTGCTGTGTTGTTGAACAGCTCACTAAATTACTAAAATATATAGACTAAACTTCTCGAACTTCTTCTATAATGATCGACTAAATTTTGCAGTAATCAATTTACTTTTAATCAGTGACTGCAGCTTGTGTATAAATGAAGAATTTAGAATAAAAAACTTCAAAAATAGTACAATTCCTGATACAATCTACGCCGTGTATTGCCCCTTATCGAATAATTTATGAACAAAGAGAGAAAAACTTTTATTCAACCAATAGTCAGTCCTCTCTAGAGCAAATGTGCAAAATTTCAATAAAAGTGAACGTAAGAGCACTCGTTTTTCAATAATTGAAAATATCGATTTCAAAACCCGAATTGCGCGAATAAAGCGATTGAATTATAAAATAGTAGTAAAAATTTCCAAAGTCTCTCCGATCTAAAGTTTTGCTTCAGTTGACATGAAATTTTGGGAAGATATTTTTGATATCTATTGTAGTTTTCGACGAAAATGAAAAGAGAGATTTTTTTTTAGAATTTCAAAACCCATGTTATTTCATAAGCGCATTCCTCCTTGAAAATGAAATATAATAACAGAATTGTTCAATTTGAGTGCTGTGGTTTACATTGTTTAGTCGGAAGTAACCAATGTTTGTACTTCTTCTCAAAGAGGCTAATAGATTGGAAATGGCGCGTAATCGTTCGGTTGGGTTCGGCATCATGTGATTTCAATTCTTTGTTTATTGAGAGATCTATAATGATTGCAAATTAAAGATGGCACAGGTGAGATTCGTATACACAAAAGAAAACTTTGCAAAATAATTTCGTTAATTTCAAAGGTTTTCTCTTCGATGATTAAAAAAAGTTATCTCGATTTTGAAATTTCAACAAAAATTTCGTCTTATATTCTTAAAAGGCAAGAAAGTCTCTCGAGATAAAAGTTAAATTTAATTTTTAGAAATTAATAATTTTTTTGGTGAAATATTCGTAATTATAGCGAGACGTGCATACATGAATACATTTAAAAAAAATTTTTTTTTTTTGCAATAAAACAATATCAGTGTTTAAAGACTTACTTTTAATACTCACCACAAGGAAATTGTGACAAATGTATGCAGTCGAAAAACATGACTTAGAAGTACTACCATCAAGTTTGTTCGATAACTTTGGGTTGAGAGAATCTATGGTTTTACCATACATGTCTTTCTGTCTGTTGGAATCACTGTTAGAGACGTAAAACTATCGTTCAGAAAACAAACGTCATTTAAAACTTACTTTTAATCCCTCCTCTCAGTTCAACTTCTGCTTGACAATTTTTCTCTGTTCCTTAATTATGGGGCAAAAATTTCCTTTATAAACTTTAGTTTATTGGTCCCAAAATTTGTTTAATAAAAGTTGTAAAATTATATGTAAAG
>KK351163.1:18091-30633 GCA_000671755.1 Glossina brevipalpis | reverse complement strand
ATATATATATATATATATATATATGTATGTATATATACAGTTGCGTGCTTGCATGCATACATCTATAGATACATATGTCGGTAGAGATAAGTTATTTAAAGCAAATTTGTTTCAAATGCTTAAATGGAAATATTTTTAAATTCAATTTGACCCTAATAGCAGCGGTCTGTAAAAACAGAAAAACAAAAATTGTTTATAATAGTAAAAGAACATTATTTTTTAAAAAAAAAGTATTCATTGAATTATGCTGATTCTTTGACAAAACCAATTGAAAAGATTAGTAGAAAACAGAAATTCTAAACCTTTTTTTTGCTTGAAGTTATTGTAAATAAATTTATTTTTATTTTATTTCATTTTTTCCTTTTTTTTTTCTTTTCATTACTCCAAGTAATAAATAAGGTCAAAAATTTCCAAATTATATTTCGATAATAAAAAATAAAAATCCTTCCCCCTCTCCACCCGCTAATAAACATTTCTTCGAATCTTAATTATAATAATCATTCATATTAATGATTATAGAGGAGATAGAAAAAATTGTCTCTAATTTTTATAGTTAAGTATGAGAAAGGCATGAGTAACACAGTGCGTATAAGCAACGTAATTAAAAACTTATAAGAAAAAAAAGACAAACTGCACGTACACTCTCTTTAGTAGGCTTCACTTTCTCATGAGAGCATTGTTTTTAGCAAATCAGCGAAAAGTATTTATCTCATTATTTAATTTTCGTTTACATAGAGAAAACTGAATAAGAAAAATGTCGATCACATTTCACTTTTACTCGCGTCAAATCAATTCAATAATTTTTTATTTTTATAAAAATTCTTTTTCTGACATAATCGAGAATCCATCCATTATATTATTCCGAATGATAAATCAATTTTTAAAATATTTGCCAGTTTTTATATCACTGAAAACAACAGTTCGGAAACCCTTTACTTTCACTTGTAAACTGTTCGTGAGTCTTCTAGTTTAACCGTGAAAAACTATTCGTGAGTTTTCTTGTTTAAGCCTGAAAAACTGTCTCTCTGAGTCTTTTACTTTGACTTGAAAATATTCTGGCGAGCGTTTTAACTTTAACATCTAAAACTGTTCGTGAGTCTTCTGGCTTAACCTGAAAAACTGTTCGCGAGTCTTCTGGCTTAACCTGAAAAACTGTTCGCGAGTCTTCTGGTTTACCCTGAAAAACTGTTCGTGAGTCTTCTGGTTTAACCTGAAAAACTGTTTCTGAACTTTTTATTTTAAATCGAAACACTGTTAGTGAGTTTTTCATTTTAAATCGAAAGACTGTTAGTGAGTTTTTCATTTTAAATCGAAAGACTGTTAGTGAGTCTTTCGCTTTTTCTACTTTCAAAACTGCTTGTGTGTCTTTTAGCTTGAAATTTGAAAAACTTTTTCTTGAATCTTCTACTTTAAGCCTGAAAAAGTATCCCGGAGTCTTTTATTTTGACTTGAAAAAGTCCTGGGTAGCGTTTTATGTTAACTTCCAAAACTGTTTTTGAGTCATCCACTTTAATCTGAAGAACTGTTCGTGAGTTTTGTACTTTAAACCGAAAAATTGTTAGCGTGTCTTTCACTTTTACTTTAAAAAATGATTGTGTGTCTTTTAGCTTAATTTGAAAAGCTTTTCATGACTCATTCAGTTCAACTAGGACAACTGTTCTTTAACTTAAGCTATTAAGCTTTTAAGCTATTATTGAGTTTTTTAGGTTCAGTTAAAAAACTGTTCGTGAGTCTTCTAGTTTAACCGTGAAAAACTATTCGTGAGTCTTTTGGCTTAACCTGAAAAACTGTTCGTGAGTCTTTTAGTTTAACCGTGAAAAACTACTCGTGAATCTTTTGGCTTAACCTGAAAAACTGTTCATGAGTCTTTTAGTTTAACTGTGAAAAACTGTTCGTGAGTCTTCTGGCTTAACCTGAAAAACTGTTCCTAAGTCTTTTAGTTTAACTTGAAATATTGTCTCCCCGGAAAACTGTTAGCGAGTCTTTCACTTTTACTTTAAAAATTGCTCGTAAGTGTTTTAGCTTAACTTGAAAAACTTTTCATGACTCGTTTAGTGCAACAATTCGTGAGTCTTCTGGCTTAACTTAACAAACTGTTCCTGAGTCTTCTAGTTTAACCTGAAAAACTCCCTGAATCTTTTCCTTTGACTTGAAAAAATCCTTGCGAGCATTTTACATTATTTTCTAAAACTGTTTGTGACTTTTCTACTTTAACCTGAAAAACTGCTCGTGAGTCTTCTACTTTAACCCGAAAAACTGTTAATGAGTCTGTCTGGTCATAAATCTTTTAGTTTGGTTTGAAAATTTCCTGGTGAGCGTTTTATGTTAAATTGTAAAACTGTTCTTGAATCTTTTAATTGACTCTTGAAAAACTGTTCGTAATTCTTTTAGTTTAATCTGAAAAGCTGTTCGCCAGTCCTTCACAATAATGTTGAAAACTTTTCGTGATTTTTTTTCTTTTCGTTTAATTTGAAAAAAAAAGCTGTTCATGAATCTTTTATATTAATTGTTTTGTAGATTTTTCGCTACTATTTGGAAATAGTTGGTGGAAGTTTTTTTACTTTTCAACTCTCCCTCTCGGAAAACTATCTGCAAATATTTTCCTTTCATTTAAAAATCTATTCCTAAGTTAGAAATAAAACTTTGCTAATGACCTAACTGTCAACGCAACTGAGCCTTTAAATGAATCTGCAACAAAAAAATTAAATACATTTTCTTATGTAAAATATAAAATATCTCCTTAAACGTTTCGAAATATTTGATTTAATTATTTAATATTCTCTACGTAATTGAGGTTATGTTTTGTTCAAATTACTAACAGATGACATTTGATCGACACCAGTAGCAGTAGTAAACAAGTCAGTGACGAGGGAAACTAATCGAAAAAGTTATAAAATTTTTATCAAATACAATCTGTGACATGTGGTTTAATGGTTTTGAACATTTTTATGGTCGTGATATGATTAATGTTTTTTCGCCATTAGTTTGTTTTTTTATACCTACTAAGTTATTCAATACGTTTCGAGCGATGAAAAGTTTGTCACATCATAATCATTTTCTATATATTATTCTATAGAATGAGTAGAACGAATCATTTAAGTGAATAAAAACTACCAAGAATATCACAACAAATCCCCCATATGAAGTTTATGTAAGATTAGGAAAATTATTGGAAAAGATTTATACGCCTTTGTTGAAATCACGTTCGATTATCAGATATCGGTTGGAATAATTCGAAGAAAGTTTTCAAATATCTCACAAAATCTAAAACTAATTAATCAATTCAGTGGTTATAATCAAGTTCTATTGTTCTGTAGGCGGCTCTTTGCAAAGGACATTTAGTTGGTCATCAGGACATTTAGTTCACGGTCAACATCTTGTTATCGTTAAACATTAAGCGTATTTCGATCATTTTAATGCTGGCATATGCTCCTCATAAATAAAATAACGCAGATATTAATTAGGAATTGAAGATTTTTTCATCATTTATCGAAATCCGTGAACTTGTACACGTTACATATGCAACGAAAGAAACTCCTTTCGATGTCTAGAATCTTTTTTTCAAGTTCGGAAAATCTAAAACAGATCGTCAACTTACGCAAATTTATATATCCTATGCACAGAGAAAATATACAAATAAAATGTTTAATCATCTTAGTTTTTTATTCAAGTCAATCGATATCGAACATAACCTCAACTAGGTTATTTACTTACACGCTTACTTGACGCTATTTCTATAGTCCTATTAGTCGTGTCGTGGTCAGAATTTCGTTTGCAAACATTTTGATCTCCAAGATACTTTGAGGTCTAATGGTGTGTTGACTTTTGTTAATAACGAACAAAGGGAAGCTTTTAGCGGCTACAGCCAGAACATGCCGCAATCGTTCATAACCTCAACTTTTATTAATAATGAATTTTTTCATAAGATTTATGAGAAGTTGATATGAATTATAATCTCGCCTTTTCAAATCTTTTCATTAAAAGTGTTTTGCAAATCATTTAATATTGAACAAAAAAAAAGGAAAGAAAAAATTGAAAGATTAAAACTCTGATCTCACACGCGAACCTCTATACGTAAACTTTTATGATTTGTAAAATTTGAATAAAATTTTTAGAAAATCAAAAAAAAAAAAAAAAAACTCTATCGAGCAGAGTACTCCATTGCATCATATAAATGCATCATCGTTTCAGTGTATTTATGCATCCATATGCTTACGTTTGAGTTCACACGAACTCATATGCTTCTCTTCACTTATTGATTTCTTTACGTTATCTTTGTCTGGCTACAAACCAATTATGAACGCTTGATTGAAGATACGCATGCAGACGCAGACATCTTTTTAATGTTGAAAGACAATAAATAAAATGAAATTTAATCCTTTGTATTTCGGTGACCACTTTTCATTTAACAACTATTATATGAATAAAATGTCGCGATTATTTCACACTCCTCTCGCCATCATCACGTATCATCAGTACTTAAGATGTGACCTCGCATGTATAACTTATCAAAGTTTTTAGTAGAATTGAAGACAAATGACATTTCAGAATAATTCGAAGGCAATATAAAAAAACAAAACAAAAAAAAAAACAAGGAAAGTTTTTAATCGGTTTGAAACGAATTTTTTTAATACCTCACACAAGCGAGTTTTGTAATAAAAAAAATAATTGATAATAATTATCTTTAATATTTTGTGCTTGAATAAGACACCTTTCTATCTAAGCAAATGAATCGCACAAGCGAGACCCAATAGCTTAGAGTATATATATAAATAAATCGATTATATTTTATCGATTGTCTTTGTCATTTGTAAGTGGAACCATTAAACCATTTTATCTGACGTTAATTGAATTAATTGAAGAATTTAGAGAAGAGCGACAAAAAGAAATTGAAGATTTTGTTTGTCTTTCTAGAGATCGTGATAGTGAAACACAGTATGTAAACACGATTATAGTACATGAATAGGCCACCAGACAAATGCTATTAAAGTTATTCTTCCAGATGAGCTGACCAAGAATATATATAAGACCGACGTTAAGTACTCCTATGTGTTACGAAATCTAGTCCAATTCTTCTAGCGGGTATAGCAGGAAGACTTCGTAACGAGAATTGTCGTGTTAATGTCAAAAATGAAATAAAGCTTGTAGAGATGTTTCGATTCAAAAGAAATTCTATAGAAAGACAGAAATTTTTAAAATTTAATAAGCGACCCCTTTGTTAAGATGAACAAGTAAGAAAGTTCTATTCGAATTTTATACCTACTACTCGTATAATAAAAAAGGGCGAAAAACTAATTTGTAATTAATGGGCGTGGCAATGAAAGAACTTCCAATTCTTCAATTTCTACCAAATTTGAAGCCAATATCTACATTTTTGCGGCCAGAAGAATGCTTACCACAGACATTAGATAGTTAAGCAGCCAGACAGAGGGACAGACGTACCGACAGATACGTCTTAGTGGATTCCGAATTCTGTAGTAATCAAGACATCATACATTCTATGTGGTTTCAGAAACAAAAGATTTAAATTTCAATATTCTGTTATATAGAATGGGCGGGGCTCGCTCCTTTCCAATTTTACATAGAAAATACGTGATAGCTAGCGCAACATTTTTAGAAATTTTTCTTATTCGATTTAAGAGTAATGAGGAAAAATCCAATTGTTTTTTTTTTTTGCTTCCAAAAGCAGAGGTGTTCTTAGTCTATGTTTGTACTGTGAGCGTGTCCTTCAACTGATGCCGCCGATTTTTAATATCAAACTGTGTGCAAGAACTTCCAATGTTTCTGCCAAATTTGAAACCGATATCTTCATGTTTGCGGCCAAGAGAATGTTTACCACAGACAGACAGACGGACAGACATACATGCTTAAATCGATTCTAAATTTGATACTGATCAAGAATCCATATACTTTGTGTGGTCTCCGAAGTTTCCTTTTGGTATTTACAAACCATTAATAACCATCTTCGGTAGTGGATATAAAAAATTTAATACAACTCGTACGTTTACGAATTTCAAGTTGAAGAGGTCAACGTAACTATTCCGTTGGATACCGAAGATTTATTTATTTGTAACTCTTATTCGTGGATAACAGTTAAAGTCAAAAACGAATTGTCAATCCTTTGGGAATTTTTTCCCAATAATATTGACATCACCCCTTTACCGTAAGATCGCCAGATTTGTTCGCAACTTTTATTCTCGGCTAAATGCTAATGTGCAAAAAAGAAATACAATTTATATAGAGATTCCAAACCATATAATCGTATATTGAAGACTTGGTTCGCGCTTCCTACTCTTCTGCTAATAGTTAATGCCTTAAAAAGAAATACAATTTATTTAGTGATTCAAGCCCCCAAAATACCGAGTATCGAAAGTTTGTTCGTTTACGCTTAACTTCGAAGAGGGTACAATTTATTTTGTGAACTCAATCCGAGAAGATCGGGGTGACAAGATTTTTTTTTGGAATAAGCAAAAGGAAAATAATAAAATGTAAGGCCAAGTAAGAATGAAATGAGAAGAGAGGAATATCAGGGCAAGGAAGGACTTAGAGAAAAGTATCTCCTGGGAGTGTAAGCTTCTCATCAATTCCGAAACATATGACAACAGTCGCATAAGTTTAGAATATATTTGATGTATTTTTCGATGCCTAATATTTCGATCTTAGAAGCTCACTAATTAATATTTTTACATAGAAGCTTTACTTTCAGTAAAGAAGAAGAGAAAATTTTTAAATGCACTCTCAAGGTGAGGGAATATCATATAATAACAATCTAGAAATAAAGAAAAGGTTTTTTAAAAATTTTCTTTTTTCAATGCAAAAAGGACGATAAACGAATATTTTTCGAAAAAGTTATTAGGCACAAGAAGAGAAACTCAAATTGCTCTTACTTTTTTTGATCATAATATTAAAAAAAGTAAATAAAAAATTTTTAGAAAAAATTAAATATCGGAACATCAGAACCATTCTTACAACCCATCTTTAATATAAACAATTCTCCGGCCAGAAGTATGAATAATGCAAACGTGAATTCAAAAAAAAATTAAATTTGATTTTTGTTTGATTGGCGAGCATCCGAATGAAAACGTGCAATTTTCGTCAAGCGGATCATTTAAATTACAAAGTATTTTGATTAATATAAAAAAATCCTTTACCCATATTTCCAAATATTATTCGCAAAAGTTTTTATCACAAAAATTCGAATGAAAATATTTAAAATTTTTGAAACTCTACCTATTGTGTTGATCGTCTTGAAAAATTGTGCAATTCAAGCTCGGCCACATTCAAATATTCTGCCTTAATGTGTCTTCTCTCGAAGATTTTTTCTTATAATCTAACTTTTCTTTTGCTGCATATCGTATATTTTATCCGTAACATGCCGTCGAAAAATCATCAAATATCCTTATAATTCCTTAGAAGGATTCATATTAAAATCTTCATAATAAAATTTTAATTTTTTGGCAAAAGCTTGAAATTGATTTCTATTAAATCGTTATCAGCCTTATGTCCATACAACGATCATTTGGATAGAGTTACATTAACATATATATTTATTCAGAAATGCTTTCTAAACACGTCTATTAACATATTAAAGAAGTTAAAATTCAACACAAATCAAGATTTTAAGGCGTAATTTCTTAGTAACAAATCGTTTAATATGGATCATCTTTTCGAAACGTTTGAGGAAGAGCACGAAATTTTAAAGAAAAAAAATTTTTTTTTAAATAATAAATTTGTTTTTCTCATATGATAGAAGAAGAAAATTCAAAGCACCTTTTAGGCCAATAAAAAAAATTAATTTTCTTAGAAAATTTATTGTGGTTTCCCTCTATCTCTCTCTCNTACCAACAGGATGAGTTTAAAAGTCATCGCGATCAAATCACCAACATGCTTCAAGCTTTTTATCTACTGCTTTGATGACTGCTTTTTCTGGAAATGCCTAATCTGAGCTTTTTTACTTCACTCATATCAAGCTAAACTCTTTGAAGGATGCGCCAATAGCATAAGCTAACAATGAAACAACAAGCATTGATTGTGGCATTCTGTGCCTTATTTTTCTTTAAGCGCAATGTATTGGGATGTAATCAGTGATTTTTTAATTCGTTTAGGGGGAAAAGGGAACCAAGACTCTTGCTACATTTCTTTCCCAATTGTTATGGTTTGTTGATTCATAGCAGAAATTGTAAAAGCAAAAAGGCTTTCATCTCATTCTCCTTCGTAATGCTTTCTAAAAATGTGTCATCCAGATATTTTTCAAAACCGTCTACGGATTGTGTCTAATTTTCTCGGATTAATAAGGCGATCATCATTAACGCGCATACATCTAACAGCCATATGTGTCCCCTGGCAAGCATAACTTCGAAAGGTAAATTTCATATTTTCGTTAACGAGACATTAATGTCGGGATACATACATGTATGAAAGAATAAAAATATCGGCTTCAAATATATTGAAAATGTCGGGAATTCTTGCAGACAGGTTGATATTGAAAATAAGCTAAATCGGTCATAGGACACGCCCACTTTACATCATAAACTGAGAATACCTCTATTTAAAAAAAAAACATTAGGTTTGTTTTTTTATTTTTTCTCAACCATAGCAGATGGATTTGTAAAAATTGCCAAGCAAACTGCACAAGCTCTAGTATCGGTATAAAAATGAAAATGATCGATCACGCCCACTAGGCATAATAGAGAATTGAAATTTAATTTTTCTGTAAAAACGTTTGTACCACCCTTAAGAAACAAGCTTCAGAGACCTCTTCAAGTATATATTCTTCTTGATCAATATCGAATTCGGCATGCACTTAGACGNAAATTCGCCTAAAGAAAGTTATTTTATTGCATTGCAATAGTAGATGATGTCTTATGTGTTATTATAATCTAAAGTCCACAAAGTACAAAAACTATTCATTCTCTCAGGTCAGAGCTGAAGGAGCGAGGAATAGTTGTTAAGCACTTTCGAAATAGTTTTTGTTAACATCTCTCTCTCTCTCAGATGTATCAGCCACACAACATAGAAATTTCGACATGTGTTGTATAGAAAATACGAGAAAATATTTTATAAACTTATAAAATTGTTGAAGTCCTTGTTGTGTTATGTGCTGGTGGTAAGCAACAACATTTACATACATTTTTATATTAAATGTTAGCACAAAATACACAATAGAGCAGTTTGCGGTATCTAATCAGACAGACAATACGTGTTAATTCGCACATACGAAACGAATACGAAACCGACGCATGTTTCCAAAATTAAATAATAAAAGATTGCATGCAAATGAAGCAAAACAATCGCAGGAAAACTTAACCAAAGTACATTACAATACAAACTTGCTTTTGTAAAAGTGATACACATGCATACAAAGGAATCCCTTTTTCTATTCGAATAGCAAGAGATGGTAATAGGTATGGTCGTCTACTGTAAATATGCAGAAATATACTTCAGAAATTCCCTAAAGCGTGTATATATGTTCATCTTGATCAATATAAAATTCTGAATCGTCTCTTAAGCATACTTATGCTCTCATCAGTCGGTCCGTCCATCAAATATTTGTCTTGTGTTTGTCATTTTTTATAGGAACACAAACACAATTGCTTACACACACGCACAAGATTTGTATACATTTGCACATTTAATCAGAGTTCAAATGTGATTCGACTTAATCATGTCGGTCCGTACGTCCATTTGCCGGTCATGCGTTGATGGATATTCTCCTCGTCGTCCGGACGCAAATAAAAAGCTTAAAACTTCGTATATACGTCCGAAATTTCTGGATCGACTTAAACATGTCTGTCCACCTGTCCGTTTGCCTGTCGTCTATCGGCACATTCAGGAAAATTTAAATAGAAAGCTAAAATACGTCAATCTGTGTGTCATACGTTAATGAAACTCCCTGATTAAAAAGATGTAAACTGAAGACACTATATTTAGGTGGGATAATTTTGGTTTGATTTAGCCATGTTTGTCCGTCCATTTGTCAGTCATCTATCGGAAGAAACGTCTTAGTTAGAAAAATTGAAATAGAATGCTAAAGTTTGACATATTCATGGTTAGATGATGTCCTGATTTACATACTTTTTATGTTCATTACGTGTTTTTAGATAGATCAGATGAAGTTAGAGAGCTAAAACCATAAAAACAAGTATTCTTAANGCCTGTCTTCTACTATGACGAAAAAATATAACTCCCTTTCTCTTGACTCTTTCGGACCGCTTCCAATCTTAATTATCTTTCAATTTTAATTACATTTTAAACCGAACCAAAAATATAGCTTAATGATCACATACGATAAGGTCTCCATTTCGCTTGGCTTTTTCGGGCCTTCTTCTTCTTTTAATTACTTTCGTGAAGTGCTTGATCGAATCGAATGTTTTGCTTGGGAGACACTATGATTTTTCGAAATAACATATAACACCTAATAGCTATAGTCTTTCAAACAGAAAAATTGAAAGCCCATAAAAAATTATGTCTAACAAGTTTATGACTAAAACAGATGGAAATATAATCAATTTTGATTGCGACGATAATTTTCGTGCATAGAAAGTAATTTCGAAGAAGCCATTAAAAATTTCACCTTTCCTTTGAATCTGATACACAGGTGGAGAAGAAAGAAAAAAAAGAGCTTATTATACCAACGAAATTTCTTTACGAGATACTGAGACTTGCTTTACCCCATGAGTAATAGAAATTACGAATGACCGTAAAATTTCACTTCACAAAATTGTATTCATAGAGTTAAAGATTTACTGTCTCTTTCCCCGGTCTCATGTAAAATTCTCTTAAAGTATCTTATAGTATTAAATTTCATTTAATATATATTCCGAATATTTGTTACATAACCGAACAGAATTTTTGGCAGAATTTCACTTCAGAATGCATCGTCAACGTAATAATATTGTCATACTTCCTACATTATATATAGGTATATCACTAAAAAGTATGAATTTTTCGCTTTCCTCTGATTCTGTGTGCTTAATTACTTGTTCACATCTATCTGGTAAATCTTGCACGACTTTTCAAGTTTTTATTAAAAGGAACCTAATAAGACAAAAGTAATTGTAAATTAAAAATTATTTTCTTCAATATATTTTTTGAATTGAAAACTATTTCAAATGCTCTCATAAAAAACACAAATGAGAAAATCACTTGTGATTTTTTTACTTATTTACCTTAGATGGTGGTGGTGGTGGTGAGTATCTGAAATTCGCCTTAAGGGTGAATTAATAATTTTTTTTTCTTATTTTTTATTTNTCGCTCTGTCTTTCTCTCTTTCTTTCTTTATTTCTTTCCCTCCATCTGTCGCTCTCGCTCTTGCTATCTCTTCCTCTTTTTTTTCTTTCTTTCTTTCTTCTTCTTCGTCTCTTCTGCTCTTTGCCACCCTCGCTCGCACTCTCTCTCTCCATAGATTTCTCCTTCTCTCTTTAGATTTCTCTCTTCCTCTCAAGATTTGTCTCTCTCTTTCTAGGTTTTTCTCTCTCCCCCAATTTATTTCTCACAGTCTTTCTCCCTATCTCTGTATATCTCCCTCAAATTCTTTCTCTCTTCTTCTCTCCTTAACTATCCCTCTCTTCTTTCCTTCTTTTTTTCTCTTCCTCCCACTATCTATCTTGGTTTCTTTCCCTCTTTCTCTCTCTCTCTCTCTCTCTCTCTCTCTCTCTCTCTCCCTCTCTCTCGATTTATCGATATTTCTGTATATAGACTTCTCTCTCTCTCTCCTTCCCCACTCTCTATATAGTTTCCTCTCTCTCTCTCTCTCTCTCTCTCTCTCTCTCTCTCTCTCTCTCTCTCTCTCTCGCTTTCTCTCCAGATTTATCTCTCGCAGTCTTTCTCTCATCTCTCTTTCACTCTCTTTCTCTCTTCCTTTCCTTTCTCTCTCCCTCACCATACCTCTCTTTCTTCTTTTTTCTCTTTCTGTACCTTTCGGTCTCTCTTTTTTGGTTTCCTTCTCTCTCTTCCTCTCTTTCTCTCTTTCCATATATCTATTTATCTTTCTAACGCACTTTACAGTCAGTTCAGTTAACCAGCGTTAATAAAAATTTGTAGCGCTGTTAAGTTAACTTTAAATTTTCCCGTTTTTTTTGTTGCTACCATTTTCCCACTTTTCTTTCGGCTTTGATTTGAAGAACTTTTTAAAAAAAATATATTAAAATAATTAGAGCATATATTCTTACTTAATCATAAGATTACTACTATTGAAGGTTTACTTTTTTTTTTTTTTTTTTTTTTTAATAATTTCGTAATAAACAGAGAATGCTAGTCAACCGGTTAAATAATTATTATTGCCTTTAAAAACCGTAAAACGGACAAATTGAGGTAATCAGACGGATATGATATGATATGATATTAAGTTAATCGCCTTAATTGAAAGTTCTTCTAATAATTGAACAGATTACAGATAAATTGATTCGGTTGTGGATATAAAATTTAATACGCTTGTTGTTATATTTCTTTTTTTTTTTTATTATTGTAATCTGCTCCCGTTTACATAGCAAGAAATGTATGTATATTTGTTTTCATTAAAATTTTCTATAATCAATTTGTAA
>KK351162.1:561141-597427 GCA_000671755.1 Glossina brevipalpis | reverse complement strand
TACAGATTTCTATGTTTTTACAAATTTCTATCTTTTTACAAATTTCTATGTTTTTACAAATTGCCTCAAAAATTGCAAAAAAAATTTTTTTTCCGAAAAATCGAAGAATGGGATGACTAAAGCAATTCTCACGACGCATCTATATCAGAAATTGCTTATAGCCGTGAATTATAGACGGTTTTAAAAATATACAGAGCTTTTTCTGAAATATTTAGAGTAGTACCTCTTACCTTCGTAGTACTTACCGAAAAGCCCAAAATGACACGAAAAAAAGTTTTCCGAGTAATGAATTTATTCAAATACATCCTAAAGAACACAAGGAATTGATTAAACGAACAAAAAAATTTTTTTTTTTTTTGAAAAAAAATGCAGTGTTACCCCTTGCCTCAAAAATTGCAAAAAAAAAATTTTTCCGAAAAATCGAAGAATGGGATGACTAAAGCAATTCTCACGACGCATCTATATCAGAAATTGCTTATAGCCGTGAATTATAAACGGTTTTAAAAATATACAGAGCTTTTTCTGAAATATTTAGAGTAGTACCTCTTACCTTCGTAGTACTTACCGAAAAGCCCAAAATGACACGAAAAAAAGTTTTCCGAGTAATGAATTTATTCAAATACATCCTAAAGAACATAAAGAATTGATTAAACGAAAAAAAAAAATTTTTTTTTTTTTTGAAAAAAATGCAGTGTTACCCCTTGCCTCAAAAATTGCAAAAAAAAAATTTTTCCGAAAAATCGAAGAATTGACTGCAACAAATTTAGACTATGTAGATCTATTTTGTGGACTCCACCATATATAGGGATTCCCATGAAAAATAAGCCTTTATATGGCATCAAAAGAAAACCGTATCTTTACATAGAATTGAAGGATATTTTTCTTGGAGTTTTCTTATGAAAGTAAACGAAGGCGAAATGATGTCGCGTATTTAATCAACGTCCTTGATCGACTATAACGTTTTAAAAGGGTTTAGGCATTATGCTTTAAGCAACTATGTACACGAGTGAAGTCGCACGATTTACTGAATATTTGAATTTTGTTGCTCGACCGAAAATGTGGTGAACGTTTGTTTGTGATTGCGGTTAAGATTTATTATTTTGGTAAATTATGTTTAATCGCGAAGTACAAAAGTCATTTAGGCAATTAAATAAAAAAAAAAGTGTAGTTACATTGGAAGTAAGGGTGTTGGTAGTTGTTTTCAGTGAAGTGGTTTATCGGTAATGTAGTTACGCTCTATGAGATGGTAAAGACAAGCAAGTATGATGAATATTTTTGTTATAGTTAGAACAAATTAAAAAACAAATAAATAAATAAATTCATTCTCTTTGAACGTGGACAACACAACTCTGCACAATTTCTTTTGCTTTACCTATTAATGGAATTTCCAGTTTGAAATGTCCTCAATGAATGAAACTTTTTCTTTATCATTCTCTTTTTAAGATCTTATTTATAACTGCTTTTATATTTGTAATAAAATTTATAGGCATTTTTACAAAAATATTTTTATTTTTTATACTATTTTTGTGTACTTGGTAAAAAAAAATTGTATAAAAAAAATTAATAATAATTATATTTAACATAATATCACATTATTATATGATGTTTAATATATTTTTTTTTTTGTTTAAAGACCATTTTTATTAATAGAAAAGAAAATGTATTTATATATAATTTATTCGATAGAGTAGAGTACAGTTCGGCAGTATTTTTTTTCTTTTTGCATATTTTATAGATTTCTTTGCAATATTCACTTAAAGATATTACGTAAGTGTTTAATTTTTACTTTCTAAGACTATACTTGGTTCATTTTTTGATTTAAATTATAATAATCATAAAATGAAAAAAAAAAAAAAAATTTAAATAATTATATTGAAAATAATAAAAATAATTTTATTTTTTGAATTTACATATAAATGAGTTGTTTGTGGTTTTTTTTAATATTTATTATATATAGTCTATATAGCTAACAATTTCTTTCTTTTTGTATATTTCGTAAATATTATTAAACTTATCTTCGTATTGCACAACCACCGTAAAACTCTTGTAATAATACAATAAAACAACTTATTAAGATCAGAAATGTTGATGATGTTCGCGCTGAAGCATATGCTATTGTATTCGTATCGGTGTCATTATGTTCTGATATTAATGGTGCTGTCCATGTTTGTTCCTCATCCACATCATTGACACGACGTGGGCAATTCATCCATTTACGAGCCGATAACTTTGGTTTGATATGAGCTACGCGCATTAAGTCATCATTAAATTCCCAATACGATAGGCCTTTAAAGAAATAAGTTTTGCGATTTATATACTGGAAGGCAGCATCAATGTTATAACCAATGCCGTTCCATATTGAGAGATCTCGAGGATAATCTAATTCAACGCGGCCCGTATCATCATCTAGACGCCAATATAGAGTATCACTAAATAGATAAGTACGATTATTGTGGCCCCACACGAAAGCAGCATCAATTGAAGTCAGACTATGTGGCAAACCAAGCGATGTAAGAGGTTGTGGATAACCTCGTACCAAAGTTACCGAATCGAAGACATAGTATAGGCGTCCTGTAAAAACAAAAGAAGAAAAATAATTTAAAAGCTCGTAAAACATTTGTTCACTATTTGAATACAACATCTCATATTTATAACTTAGTGACAAACATGATACAGAAAATTATTTAACAATATAATGGTTTGAGTGAATTACCCAGGGGAAATGAACATAAAGGCTAGCGGCAGGATTGTCATTCTATGTGACTGTCTTTTTTCTAAGTTTGACGGAAAGCATAGTATAATGAGAAAGCCTGTTGTTTCACAATTTATGTCGTAATATTAATATTGTATTTATTTAATTACGAGTCTGCATTCGGCTTAAAAATATTTACAAATTGTTGAACAGAATTTGATTCCGACCATTGAAGCTTTACATGCCTTAATTTTTAGGTACGATCGCTACTACTACTATAGTTTCGGCAAGCGTGTGGCGGACTGGGTTACTAAAACATCTGAATTGACGAATACAGTCTTTAAGGTGCACGTGCCTTAATGTACTTGTCGTCCTTACTATATTTTTGCAGTCACTTTGGTATTTTCCTTACATATAGACAAATTGAATGTGTTTGTGTATAAACGGACCTGAAAGTCAAAGCGAAATTCTATATAAATTCTTAAGCAACAGCTTTTGAATTTTTTTGAAAGTTGTTCCAGTTAAGGTTAACCAGAATACCAAAACTTCCTGCATTTAGACTGTTCTTCTCGCTGGTGTACGAAAAAAGGTGGGAAGATAGTTCAAACAAAGTGAATAATTAACATTTATTCTATTCTATTCTCTAAAATACTCTTGTAACCATTCTTCTGCTTGTTCACTTACTCTGGCTTTATTATTAAGGACTTTTAACACTTTCTGATGGACTTTTTTTATTTACCTTAGATTAGATGCGTCAATATTTATTGACTCTGTATTTTTTGATAAAACTCAAATTTGTGTAAAGTCTACATATTATAAAGCTTAATAATTGAATATCCATCATCATTATCTAACGTTGAATATCGGATATCTTACGGATCCCTTCGCTGTAGAAACTTGGTGGTTTTGAGATGAAATAGTTATTGAGGGACTTTAGCAAAGATTCCACTTTTGAGAACCGCAATTCTAGTAAATATGATCGATCTGAATAAGTGGTAATTGGAAGAGACTAAGTTTGGAGAATAGTCCGCAATCGGGGTTGAAGTTCCAAGCTCAAGTTGAGCTGACGTGCTTTTTCATGAAACATTTACTTTTGTAATGAAGGATGACTTATCGGATACTTTGGCCGTAAATGGTCTTTTCCCCTTAAGAGCTTAATTTAATTTCACTAGTTGGACTAGTTGAATATTGTTCAGATGCAATAGTTTCATCGGCCTTTAGAAGTTCATAGTAGATGATTTTTTTCGAACCTCAAAAAATAATCGGTTTTGCAATAGACGTGGATGAATATCGTGGATATCGTCGCTTAGGGTCGTCCTACAGGACCACTTTACTTGATTACTTCAAGAGCGTCCCCTACTTTTCTCGAGTTTAAAACGGAATAAACAACATGCAGTGCCAACACACTTGGAAGAATTGATGGTTATAACATACAAATATTTACGCCTAACCTATCTATATCTGAAAAGGGCGGTAGAAAGTAAGGCATTAGATACTTTTTATAAAGTAATCAATTTGTATATAGAGAATTTATTGACACATCTATTGGGAACCTATATTGTACTCCGTCTAGCTTAAATATAAATTTTTTCAATTTTATCTTACCTATGAAAAATACGATTTTTCTTTCACGATTTTCAAAGACAGCATCAATTTTTGCATAATTTTCAGGCAAGGAAGTCCATAAACGGCGAGTTTCTGTAGGATATCCGGGATATAAACCCCGTTCGCCAATGCGCCATAAGAACTAAAATATCATCATATTAAAGACAGAAGCATTCAAAACTTTCTTCTTACACTTACCTGCCCGCGAAATATGAATAATTCTCTTCTAATCATGGAGATGGCGTCGTACGTAGTCAGACAATTATCTGGTTTCTGCTTACGTGGTTTTGTTGGATAAGTATTGTAGTGATGTTGCCAAGTTTTGGTAGGCCTATAGGGATTATGTTGTGGTGCTTCCGTACGGGTTCTCGGTCGCCTTGTGGTACTGGTGACTGCAGGTGCTTCTGGATAATATGGCCTTTGTGTTTGATGCTGTTGTTGATGATGATGATGACGAGATCCAGTACGCCTTGGATCATGTGGTTTATATGGATATGATGGATATTGTGGATAGTTGTGACGATAATCGGGATATTGACGTTGCTGTGGATAATATATCAACGGACGCATAGTGGTTGTAGTCGTCGTTGTTGTTGTTGTCGTTGTAGTGGTAGTAGTTGGTCTTGGCTGTGGTTTATAAGGACCCCAAGCTTTTACTTTTGAACCGTACAGCTCTTGTATAGCTAAGCGATCATCATCGGGTAAATTTACATCTACTTCATAGCCCTGATACCAAGGATACATGATAGCATTTTGATCAGATGAATGACCCAAACCTAAAGAATGACCAAACTCGTGGACTGCTACACCCATAAAGTTTGTGCCTGCAAAAAATAAGAGTAAAATAAAATAAATTACGAGACATTTTTTTGTTTTGTTTTAAATTCCTGGTTATACTATTAAACTCTGTACTAATGACTTTAGCTTTCCAAAATGTTTAACTTATTTCGCACCTTTGCCTAATGTTAGTCATCACATAGAGTACTATTTATGTGTTATTTTAATGCGATGACTAACGTTACCACCTATACACTCATATGCTTCATGCATTAATTTCTTTCGAAGCAATTTATTTCGAATATCACGCAAATTTTTCTCGATTCTTTGTTTAGAGTAGTCATTAGTACAGAGCTCTTTTTTTAACGCTCTCCGTCTATGTAAACGCTTTGATCTAATTAGCTATCAAATATTTGCTAAAAATGTTAGAAATTTGTTATTACCGTTAATTTTCGCACATGCATAGAACACAACAAATATAACGCCTTTATTCTATTTGTTTATCCGGGTGAATCGTATGTGTTTGTGCGGGTCAATGCATATGCATGCGGTTCATATATAATGCATAGATATGTAGGTACATCTATGCATGGCATGATTCCAAAACGTACAGAAGGTCACATATGCATTTGTCACCTGCCATTATACACAAATCATGCACAGTTATAAACAAGTAGTCATAATCTAGAGTAGTTTATACAAAAAGTATTCGATCATTTAGTCACAATCTATTCAAGTTGATAAGTTTATGTTTGTAATTCCAAGGCGTACTATTTCCCCATTATATCTAGTATTATTTATTAGATTAGATTTTTTTGACTAATTAATTTCTGTACTGTACTTAAACGAGAAAAGTTGTCTGGAAAGATACTGTTAAGCTATGACTTAATTGCGATCTTTGTGCAATTAGTCAATTAAGTTCAGTGTTCGCGCAATGTATTCATTAGTTGTACGATTTCATGTCTTAAACATTTCGGTTTTACTTCAAGAAACATCATAACTGTAGCTGAACTGAATCTGAATTAAATAAATAAATAAATTAGATGAATGCAGTAATTCTCCAAGTAGTAATATTTCAATAGTCATTACATTCGAGTTTCCTAAGATAGCAGCATTAGACAATTTGAGATTTGATAATTTTCAGAAATAATACCAATATTTTGTTAATGATATTCACGTATAAGTGATGGAACTTATTGATCTGTTTATTAGGAAACCATATATTAATAAATCTTCTCGGCTTTTTTTTTTCAATATTCAGTTTAAAAAATTTTGTACTCTTGAAAGTAGAAAGAAAACAAAAAATAAGAAAGAAATTGAAGAAATATCAAAACAAAAAAAAGGAAACAAACTCGGATTGTAATGCGCACTCCTTTAGTACGGAAAATTAATTAAATCGTAGTCATAGCTTCGTTGACGAATCACTTTACAGCAGGATGTTCATTATCCATTGTTTTTGTTAACATATCTTGCGGCATCATAGCAAGTGAGACCGCACAACAAGCTGCTTAAGTAGCAAGTAGATTATCATTTATCGCTTACGTGCCTTACACCAATCGAGTCATAAAAAAGTGCTTTAAATCAACCTATTTATCTTTGTTGTAAGAAAAATAATTTAAAACATTATAATTGTGCAAGACAGACTTTTCAATACTTTATATCAATTCGTTTATTAAAATTCCTCACGTATCTTAGTTAAGAAATCTTAAAAATTATTATATATTGCAATTGACAGGCGAATGTTCTCTCTTATTTGGTGGAAAGGCGGAGTTATTAATGCCTAAAATCTGAACCGATGTAGTGCATATCTAGTAAATTTCAATTTTTGAGAAAGAATTTATTATTCTTTAATCAAGAATTTTAAATCTTCTGGGCGTATTCATAAGAGTCCTACAACTCTTAGAGAGTAGTTTGGAGAAATTGCTTATTTAGTTCAAATTTATCTGATCATAGTAAATTTACACATGGAACCGTTATTTTGTCTCAATTTTTTCATAATCTAATAAGTGCATAATACTTAGTATTAAAAGTCTTATAATTTGCAAGAATCTATTGGAAAAAAACTTGGAATAGAAATGTCTTTTCAAAATTATGAAACTTATACAAAGTTATTCATTTTGTGTTTCCGAAATTAAATGTAAATAAAACACATTTCTGATTAAGATTTGGATTAAATTTTTCTTTAATATATTGTCTGAACTTTGCCATTATTTGCGGAATGCAACATCATTCAATGTCCTGCAGGATCAGATCATTTTGAAGTAATTTTTGATGGCTATTCGGTTTCAAAGTATTAAGAGCTTAAAAACTGTTCGCATAAACTCCATTCCTTGGGTAATTCCACAAAAAAAGGACAGTGGTGAGAAAACATACAATCTTGTTTGCCAAATCACATCACCAAAACGCGAAAGTATACGTTCGCAACAATCCTAAAATGGAGCGTACTGTGTGGCTTATGAAACCCACATATTTTCAACAAGTTTATTTTCAATTTCACACCAAAAAAAAAAAAAAAAAAATAGGAATCTTGTAGCTGTAGCGATCAGAATTCACGGTTTGTGCCACACCTTCGTCATTTCCAAAAAAGTATGTGCCTATCCTCTACGTATTGCTTGGTGGGGCAGTTTCAGTGTGTTAGCTGAATTTTGTAAGGATGGGGATGCAAGTTCAAATTCAAAACATTCTAAAATGTGCCTTAAAAAAGACTTGAGTGGTGTTCGCGTAGTGTAATGGGTTAATTTAGATTTTCTTTGACACTTTCATTGAGAGTAGCATTTTTTTTCAGTCGGGCATGCGTTTTGACAATGTGTAGCTCTTAACAAATCTGTTACAGGTACTGTTTTTTCAAAACTTTTCATAGTTTTGCTTACAGTGGATTCAGATAGACAATTGTAACGACCACAATCTGCTTATAATGCAGGAAACGTACCAAAAGTTTATAATCAGCACTTTTGTAGTAAGTTTTACTATTTTAAGACGTTCAGAGGTCATTAAACAATGCAAATTGTAAAATTACATTACACTAAACGTATGATACCCTGGATGACAGCTCTGTTTTACATATGTTGCTGAAGCAGGGTTGCCAAATTTGGACCACGAAATGGATAACCCTATCTACATATATATAGGTAATTATATAAAATTTTAGGAAAAAGTTATAGATTATATCTCATTTATATTTAATTGATGGTGAACTTCGTTAACCGATAATATGCTAAAAATTAGACCCTGTTGTCATATCAAAGCTTATGCTTTGTAAGACTCTTTATATGGAAATAGTTTTAAAAAGGATCACATTCCATTTAAATTACATATATTTCTTTAATAGGAAAGTATTGCCTACTACGATTGCAGTGTAAGCACTGCCTTTCATCGATCTTTGCTGCGATAATAAATCAAAATTTTCAAATAACAACTTTTTCAATATATATGGTTATATATATATATATATATATATATATATATATATCAGAAAAGGTCATGCCAGTGTGTGTTGTATTTTATAAAAATATTTCGAAATTTGCGATTTTTAAGTTGAACACAAAAATCTATGAAAATATCTTAAGAGAGCAAGATGGATAAGCTTAAATTGATTTAGAAAATTATTCTGAATTGATCGATAAAATGTTTGTATGCATCTACATAAACTTTTTTAACTTTAAGGGCAGATTTAAAAATTTTTTGAATCAAAGCAACCCGAATTTAAATGAAAGTAGAAATATTTTCTAATATTCCAGGAAGCCGGGCCACGTACTTGCTTGCTTTAAAATAGGTAAAGGTCTTAATCAACTCGTAACATTATTACAATTACTCTAAACGGGCAATTTGTGATTTGAAGAAGTCAATAGTCGCTATTCACATCCGTCCTTATGGAGTTCCGTATAATTAATATAGAACAAAATTTAGTCAAAAAAAGCTTTGTTCGAATCGTTGAATGTTTCAAAAAACCTAACGATTCACAGTCTAACTTTTAAGATTAAGTAAAATGGAAAAATAAATAAACACAAAAAAAAAAAAATATAATCACATGAGTGTATCATATAAACATATCACATAAATATATCTCACATTAATATATCACAAAAATATATCACATAAATATAATACTTTTTATATTTTAATATTTTAAATTAATAATTACATTGTAATTCGCTCTTTATATGATCCAGATACAATGTGTATTTTTTGTTTTTTTGTTTTTGTTTCAAATTATGCCCTACAGTTTCATTTATATGATGTATTATTATTACAATTATAAATAAATTTTGTTATTATATTTTAAGCACATATGCTATTGCACATATTATAGGAGAGTTTTATAGTTTTATTGATAATTTCGAAATTGTTTGGTAAGCAAATAAGACCTGGCCGGGTTGCGAACATGGTTTCCTCCCACTTGTTTTATTTCAAATCATTGCAATTTCAAACTGATTAACTAGCTATTCGAAAACCACTACATAGATATTATTTGTAATCGCCAACATATGCCGTGTTATATAAAATATCTCTGTACCCGCAACACTCTCCACACTCTGTGGATTATAGTTCGGTTAATGCTGTAAATGTGCTGCCAAACCGCATACAACAATTATTGTTTGTTTTTTAGATTAGAAAGAATTTAATAAACTGTTGTGTTTTATATAAATAAAATGAGAAATGAAAAAGTAGAAAGAAGAAGAAGAAAAAGAAGAAGAAGAAGGGAATGCCATCATAATTTAATGTCATTATATGTTATATTTATTTGAATTATAAGTATTTTTTTTTATTTAATTTTTTGCCTTCAACACGGATTGCAGACGGCAGCAGCAGCACCATATGTCATTGATTTGTGCATTTATTTGATATTTTATAACAAAAACAAAAAAAAATGAAATAGTGTTTATATATATATATATTTAAATATATATATATTTATATATATATATATATACACACACACACATACACACATATATATATGTGTATATGTACTTGCAGACATACTTGTATATAACGCACAAAACGTTATTTATTTATTTATTCACCTTTTTTTTTGAGCTCCACAATTGGAATTTTCACTCTTACTACTTTTATGAAAATCCGTTGAAATATTTCATTTTAATTTATTTTTCTACATCTACAAACAAACACAAACATATAAACATACCTATGCATAAACGTCTGTATATGCATTTGTTAATGGCTACGGTTTTTGGGGTATATGTGTGTCTGGTAAAACTCATTTATCCATCATCAGCTAGTGAATGTGGCAGATTGTCTACCATATGTTTCAATGGTTGTTAGTTTGACGTCGTCATCGCTGTATTTGGTTAGAGTTGACTGAGCAAATAGACCAAAAATTCAATTATCACAGGGTGCTAATCAGACATAAATGTTCATACCACCACACACGACCGACCTCATGGTGATAATGATGCTGATATAGCTGCTTTTTCGTTTTTCGTTTTTTTTTCTCTTCTGCCTTTTTTGGGCTCGCTCTCTCTCTCTCTCTCTATGTCTCTGATGACGATGACGAATATGTATGTAATGATATGTATGTATGTACTGGTCAACAACGGATGCCATTTGCTATAACGCAAGGGGGCGAAGTTATGAAAGGAAAGCATAAATACAAATTGAAATTTGTAAATATTTCCTTTGGAAAACAGTTCGTGTGTGTTGAAAATTTGATATAACAAAAAACAACAAAAAAATACAAAAATAAATACAAATAATAACTAAGAAAACTATGTTCACTTTAGATCGAACTTTGATTGCCCATCGCATTCATTTATTTATTTTATTTTTGAAGTTTTATTTAATTATATGAGAATCGTTAACATTTCAATGCTTGTGTGAATGTATTCAGATCATTTTCAAATTAATTTTTAATTTAATATTTTTACGATTTATAGCAACAGTTAGATAGAAGAGAGGAAAAAGAATAATCAAAGTGAACTGATAAAATGCTTTAGCTTCAATATTTTAACTAAATTTATGAGAATGATTTCTCCATTTCTATTGGCAGATTATTTCGATACAGATGCGAAGTTGAGTTAATTACGATCAATAATGTGCTCGAAGAACGTTTTATATTTTTGTGTAGCAATCTATACAATCTTTGTTGATATATATATACGGCTTAGCAAATGCGTTTAATGAAGAAGTTATATGGTCGACCGAGTTCCAAAATAAAGCTTTAACGGAGAACGCAAAGGAAATTAATCAGGTGTATAATCCCCCATTAAGTTATTGCCTTAAGAATTTTTATACATCAGCATTCTTGTCACTTCCATTACCCTTAGCTTACGGTTCGAGGGTGTTGCATTTATCCGCTGGAAAGTGTTACTACCAATGTGACTAAAAAAGCATACTTTCTTTCTCCAGTAGCATAGATACGAAACTTGTTTTGATAATTGAAATTTAATTTAAAATTTTTTATTAATTATTAAATGTTTTAAACTGGAGGGGATTAGCACAATAAGATTAGATAGATAGACGAGACGAGACGAAAGCAAAACAAATTTAACAAATGATTTTCTGTTTTTTTCTCGAAGTTGTTCATTAAATTGGAAATACATGCAAGAAAATCGTCAAGATTTTCCGGGTTTTCCAATTTATTTTCGGTAGCAAATCCCAAAAAATCGCATCTTCCTTTCATGTAAACGTGTAAGCGCCCACAACGTGAACTGAGTAGTCTAAATCTGGCAAATTTCTTTTCGATGGTTTTTTGTCATATAAAGGTTGATTTTTCATAAGACTTTTTATATGGGAATGAGCCCCAAAAATATACTTACGTAGTCCAAATTTATTGCAATTACGCTTTTATATCAATATTGTGAACCAATTTCCGTTATAAAATATCGAAAATTAGATCTTTTTACCATATAAAGAATTAGAGTGCTTAGGAACGCTTATATGGGAAGGGTTCCAAAAATTAAATATTTTTGCCACATAAAGACTTACTATTCTTAGGGATAGTTACATGTGACGGATTCAAAGAATTTCATTTTTTGATATACTACTACTCAACTCTTTTTTTGAGAAATTTCATTTTCCAATTAGTTTTGTATAACGTAAAAATCATCTGATTGAATTCGTTTTCAATATGGTGGTTCGTCTTCGAACCAAAATAGATCAATATGTTAAATTTCGCCAAAAATATTCCTCAAGAATTGTTTTTAGGTTAAACACAAAATTACATTGACTGTCATAAATGGACAGACAAGGTTATATTTACCATATAAGAGCTTACTTTTTATAAAAACGGCTATTTAGGAAGAGGTTTAGGAAATGATCCCGTGGGATCCGTATTTTTCACATATATTAGAAATTGTAATTTTTGACTCTTTTCAAATAGGGCGGTTATATGGGAGATGATGGTGAAAACTGTCCCATCAAATCTATTTTTAATAGGGACAGAACACATCAATATACCAAAATTTTTACGACCTATACTTTCTATACAACATTATATAGACCGATTTTAGACAGAAAGCCAAGCACAACTTGATTCCAAAAATGATTCTAAATCGATGGATATAATAAAAGTTGAGTTTATCTTAAGCCTTTTTGAGTGTTGCATACATCAGCAAAAATTTAACATTCCCTTTATTACAAGCAATTTAGGGTTTGAAAATAGTATTTTGCTGTATTAAGTGAAAGTGTAAAATTTAGATGGGATGGGACCATTTTTATGGTCTCGTCTCCAATGAAGATTCTAACGACAAATAAAACATTATATCGTAACAAACACAAGTGCGATTGTTAGGTTTTTTGTATATAGAGAGCTGGTTCAAAATAGTGTTCAATTTCGACTGAAGAGATCCGTTTTCCAGACTCACTACAAGTGAGTGTTCTCATCAAGTTGTAATTTTTGATATTTTATAACGAAGATTTATGTGAATTGTATTAAGCGAAGTGGTATAGGGTGTGTCAAAAATCCGCTTTGCCCGGCTATAAGATTTTAATTTCTTTTTGAATGCAATATTAAATAATATTTCTCATTATAGCAGATATAACTGTTGCAATATGTAAAGTACTTATAATGGAATACTTCGTTCATATAATATTTTAATACCGACCAATATTTCTTTGTATATTATCTGCTATTCTCTTTCTTTAACTTTATATTATATGTACTTATTTATTCATTTATTAAGTCGTTTGAAATAAATCTTAGCAACAATAACTACTGAAATTTCACTCCATCAATAATTGAACGTCAAACACAGCAAACTTAAAGAAAATCTTTTAAGCTTCTTTTGAGCGTTACTAGCAAATGCTTTTCGTCCTTTCTCCCAAATATAATGGTTTTCCAGAAAAAGTAATTAATGCGCGAATGATACAATATTCTTTTTGTAAAATAATGACTTAAAATATAATTCATATGCATGATGACATTTGGACTATTTTTAGTGAAACCTAGGTTGGTACAATAATAACGAGGAATAAAGTGGTCCTTTAATGAAAGCTTACATTTCTCAAAAAAAAAAAAAAAAAAACAATGGCGGCGGTAACAATGAATCTTTCAAAATGTTAGACTTCAATAGTGGAGTAAGGTAATGGCGATAGTGGTAATAAAGGTATATAGACGTTCCTAAACTCATCTCTTCACGGTGCCTGCCGGGCATGTGGCGCAGAAGAGAGTTCTTTTCTCTTTCCAGTGGGAATCAAAAAATACATTATGAGATCTTAAGAGGGTTGGCTCTTGTGGGTTGGTCTGAGTCCCTTCCAACCGGAGGGGGTACAACGATGCGGTGCAGTTGTGGATAAGTCAAGTTGTCCAAGTCGTACTTCCGTGGAACAAAGTAGTCTGTTGGTAACAATCTGCTACAGGAATTTTCCAGTGTCTGACGTTTAATGTTTGTAGGGTTTCAACCGCCGACTAGTATTTTTCGGTAGGAAGGAAGAAAGAAGGAAAGTTCGAGAGTTGTACTTCTATTTAGGGGACTTTTCTTCCCAATAGATCTCTGCTATTTAGGTCATAATAACACTAAACACCCCAGTAGTTGTCTATGATTGCTTGGGTTGTATTTGAACTGGGTGCATTATGAAGCAGTTAGTAGTTTCGATGTCTTTTTAAGTTAGGTGGAGGATTTTCGATTCCGTGAGTTATAGAAAATCTAAAGCGAATAATTAATTGCATGGGATCAGGTTGCCCAAATAAGGAAGCTTTTTATACTATCTTGACTGCGTTGACAAAGTTAGAGAATGCCTTGCTGCCTGAACGCTAGTGAGGCCGTTCGGAGAGTACCGTGGTGGTTGTGAGAAGAGTTAGAGAGAAACATTCTTTCACCAGAGGAAAGTCTATATCCTATATCCAGAGAAAGTTTGTTTTGGAAGCTCGTGAATTGGTGGGCCCTCTTTTGAAGATTGTTTCAAAGCCTGAAGGACGCCGATTATTGTTCTTTAAAAAATAGTCCTGTGCTTTGTTGCACTTTGGTAAGATTAAGGTACATAGCAGGTGCTCACCTAAAATCAACTAAAAATACTTTTCTCCAAAAAAAAAAAAGATTATTTTTTCGAAAAAGAAATTATTTTACTATAAATACCGCAAGTGTTCGCAAAGAACAAGATAGAAAAGATAACAGGTTTCTTCTTAATTCATTTCTTTTGTTTCTTTTTTGCTTAATTTCTTTTGTTATCTAAAAACAAAAACAATTGCATGTAACTATAGATGCTCATCGGAGACACGTGTGCGTGCATTGAGTTAAATGTGTTGCAATTACAATTAAAATAGATGTTGAGGTTATGTTTCTGTTTACATAAGTAATTCGATGCATACATATGTGAACTATTGTATAGCATACATATGTACACAACAAGAAGAACCGCAGTTCATTACGCAGAAACCGCGTTATCAAATTGCAAATTGTTTCTAATGTAATTAATTAGCGAAAATGGTTAGCTTAATAAATATATACCCATACACACGTATATAACACACACACACACACACATGCAAATTGTTTCTAATGTAATTAATTAGCGAAAATGGTTAGCTTAATAAATATATACCCATACACACGTATATAACACACACACACACACACACACCTATACACATTTTGTATATTACATCCGTTACATATCGCTGTAGTAGTTATGACAAATTGTGGTTTTCCAAAGTGCTTATCAAGAGTTCTGTGACCAAAAGGGAATAATTATTGTTTATATAATATTTCCAAGACACAAACTGAAGTTTTCTTACATTAAATTGTATAAAAATTTTATATAAAACTACTGTATCTATGGGTGTGTGAGTTTTGTGAGTTTTTCTTTCCATTTTCTTTTCTTTTTTATTACTTGAAAGGGAAACAAATTTGAAATCTGTTGAAAATATAAAACCTGATCATCTCATTTGCATTTATATGATAGTTAAGTCGGTAATCAAAAACGTGCAACAGAGTTGGAAGAAGCAAATAAGTCTGCTCGGTATCAATATAACTCTTTAGTAGAACCATAAAAAAAGGGAAACTTTAAAGAGCTTTAAGTGTTAAAAAGAATTTCTTTGTGTAAATTTTTGTTGGAATATTTTATTCAGCTAACCCATGCGTATGGATGCTGAAGCACAAACACACACACACACAGAGACATTTGTACATTCATAGACTTTGGCGTACGCATGAACATTAAAAAAGAAATTCGTTTTGATTGGGATTTTTATTGAATCGCACTATTAAGTACACATTCGTTGAGTAAGTTAGGCGAAGCGAAGGAGAGTAAACCAAAAGACTCTACATACATTCATTGTTGAGGATTTTCTTCTTAGTTGTTTAACTAACGCAATTGTCTTCGCGCTATGTATGAGTTTGCGTAAATATGTAGCGTACGTTGTATCTGTAGTAAGATTGCACAGAATAGAAACGCATCTGAATCTCTTTTTACGTTTTTAACGTCAATAAAATTGCCATCAGGATGATATCATTTCAGTTATGCAGCACTATTGTTGCTATGCTTACAATGTTGCTTTTCTAATACGTTTTGCAGTTATACACACATAAACTGACAAAAATTTCATATATTACTGTCTTTAGCTGATTTTCGATTCTTTTCCATGAACCAAAAGAAAAGGAAGTTATTATATATCTTTCTTTTCCAGTATAAAATTCAGATTCCTTTTTTCCCTCCCTATGTATTGAAGAGCAAACATTCGGAAAGTCAGGAGACTTTTTAACGACTGTTTGTTCTATTTAGTTCTTTTGCAAAGACCTCTTCAAGATGCGTAAGTGTAAGAAATAAGGAGAAAAGGATCAGGGCAAAAGAAAAGAAGAAGAAGAAAAAACAAAAGAAAAAAGAACAAAATAAGGTCTTTGCGAAAGTTGGAAAAAAGAAGCTAGATAAAGAGTGTAAATAAACAGATAGACATTGAAGGTAATTCTCGAACTAGATGCTATTGAGATGGAGAGTAAAGAATGATACGAATAAACATTTGAAAATGTATAAGAAATAATCTTAGTGACAAGAAAGAGATAGAAGCAAGTAAAGACTGAAAGGAAAGGTACAGAGAGAGAGGGACAGAGTGGGAGAAAGAAAGGGAGAGAGAGAAACAAAGAGAGAGAGAGTGACAAAGGGAGAGAGAGGGGAGAGAGAGGGATAGAGGGAGAGAGAAAGAAAGAAAGAGAGAGAGACAGAGAGAGAGACAGAGAGAGAGAGAGAGAGAGAGAAAGAGAGAGAGAGAGATACAGAGAGACTGAGACAGAGAGACAGAGAGAGAGTGAGACAGAGAGAGAGAGAGAGAAAGAGAGAGAGACAGAGATATAGATAGACAGACAGAGAGATATAGACAGACAGACAGAGAGACGGAGAAAGAGACAGAGAGAGAGAGAGAGAGAGAGACGGACAGAGAGAGACACACACAGAGACACACACAGAGACACAGAGAGAGAGAGAGAGAGAGTAAGTGAGAGAGACAGAGAGAACGAGAGAGAGAGAGAGTTAGAAGTAAAATGTAGAAGAATCAGACCAAGTAAATATTAAATAGATACAGTATAGAGGAAAATAAGTCAAAGAACAAAATAGAGGCAAATTGACTTTGAAAGAGATATCCACACACATAGTTAGCTATTTACTCACTGACATGTACTAAAATTGTCAGATCTAACATCCTTATGTTTGTAGGATTAAGGATAATTTATTGCAAAAATGAATTAACTTTATGAACTAGAAGTTTTAATAAAACTGAAAAAATGTAATCCAGGATCATTCTCGCTTTCATAAGATTCTACTAAAATATTGCGAAAGATAGATTACACTTCCTAATACTTAAAGAACAATTAAGATATTAGGGATTTGTATTGAGATATTTGCTGTGCTATAGTGTCCATGTTGCAGTTGTATAGCGACAGCAAGTGAATAATGTGTTGTTAAATGATAGGGGAAGCAGATCTTTCGTTCTATTCTATAGCGTACATAAACCATATTACTATTGTGAGGACCAAAGTCATGCGCTCATTTGAGTATATATTAAATTTTAAGCATTCTATCTTACGTTACTTAGGTTAACTTATAAATTTACTCGTTGTAGTTTTAACTACTCTGCATTAGATTCATAATCAATTTAGAGTTTCATAGCAATAAGCTTATGATTATATTATTGAAGTGGATTTATCACGAATGTGGATTATGTCAACCTGTTGAGGGTTAAATAAGGAAAAGGAAGAACAAGATTTCCTCTGCCCCTGACGTTTGATAACGATTATGTAGTGCCGATGTAACTTCATATTTCTCATCCGTTGCAGTCCGAGATTAGATTAAACTGTAATGAGAGACTAATGGTGACGCAGACTAACTAGACCGTTTTTTATTTTTATAATATTAAAAATGAAATAATTCTATGAAGATAAAGGCAAGTGGAAACGAGGACTACAGTGCAAAATAAGATATAGTTATGCTTCTGTTCTTAATTCGAAAATGTGTGCCTTCCTTTAACAGTGCTGAAGAAGTTAGGATAGAAGATTATAATAGTTATCCCATAGAGCCATGGACAAGACCGGTTTTTGAAATTTGAATCTACTGTAGGAATCACAAACTGCAATAGAAGCTATGGATGCTACAGTACAGTACAGTACAGTACAGTGACGTCCTTCTTACTTATAATTCCAAAACGCTTTCTTCAGATGCAAACAGCAGCTGCTATTGTCGTATTCCTATCCACTGTTGTAGCATACTGCGGCTGCAGTAGCAGCCGCATCTCATTTTTGCTTATCATTCAGGAGAGCATTTTTATGGTACACGTACCTTTTACTAGAGTTGCTTTCAAATGTATTAATAACATTACTACTACATAGCACCATCTAAGATAATGAGAAGTTGCGTCCTCTTCGAGAGTTCAACACATTAACATAGAAAGTAATTACGGATTCTTACGTTCTATCCTCCCAAAGAATTGGAATTAACTATCGAAGAGTTATTTCGAAAGCATAGCAGTTGTAGACCGCTTTTCAATTCAACCTATGGCTCGGATCGTTAAGACCTCTTCTTATTTACTGCTTTATATTGAATTTTAAGAAAGTGTAGTGGAGATCAAATTTGGAATAAAAGCTTTCCTTTTTCTTTTTCTTCGTCTTCGTCTTCATCTTCTCCTTCTCCCTCTTCTTCTTAAAGTATTCAGCAAATGAAAACAGATAACTTACTGTGGTGGCGTAGAAAACAAAGACTCAATGCGAACTAATAACCTTTCTTTGTAGAAGAGTTGCTACAAATTATATGATATTTCTATATCAAATACTTAGTTGGTAAGTAATCCCAAAACTTTAATCGAAGTAAGCCGTAAATAAGCTTCATTCCCTATAATATTAGGAAAGATATTGAAAAGTAATTCCATAATATTTTCAATCCTTCAATAAACTGAAATTTACTGAACTGAAATTACATTTTCATACTCTTTGTTTGAGTTACTGCTCATGACATGAAAGCAGCATCTATATGAAAAATTGTTAAGGGCTTGGAAATAAAATTTAACTAATTTGGAAAAAAACAAAATGTAGCTTTATTCACAATGCAAGATTTTTTTTTTTTTTTTTTTTTTTTTTTTTTTTTTTTTTTTTTTTTTTTTTTTTTTTTTTTTTTTTTTATGATACCCATTCTGTATTGTAGGTATTAAAATACCTCAAAGCATTCTTTGTCTCCCTGTTTTCTTCCAAATGAACAAACGAATTGTAAATAAACACCAGATTAAACACAAACTTGTTGTACCACAAAATCCACAAACAACACTTGGCATTAAGTTATTGTCATTGACGAGGAGGGAGAAAGAGAAAATAGAAACGAAGTATTATAGAGGATAGAGATCCTTCTCTATAAAAGGTTAACAATATTTCAATAACAACAATAAATGCTTAGGAAAGAACGAGAAAAACAAAAAGGGAAAACGAAACTTAGTGTAGAAAGGCAAACAATTAATGTTGATTTCAAGAAATCAAACAGCAACTTAGGGCGACAATAACAGTGAGCTGAGACAGTAGAAGTCAATTAAATTACCACAACAAAAAATGAAAAAAAAAACAGTAATTAACATGAATATAACCTTTTTAAAATTGGATTTTAAAAGACTGAGATTTTTCGCTTTTTTTTTAAATTCCTGAAAAGCAAAATGTACCCCCCGTCCGATATTAGAGCAAGGAGAGTTAAGGCGTTATCTCTACTTAAAATTTCTTCTTCCATTTCGTTTTACTGGTGTTTTCCTTTCCATTAAATTCTCTTGTGCGACTTAATAGGTTTTTTATTTATGGTTTAAGTGAATGATTTTGAGATATTTGGTGCACAGGCTTAATCTAGTCAACTAAGATATATTAAGTGTTTGGCTTGTTTTCGTTCTCTACAAACAAGCTTAGTAAGTCAGAATTATTTTACAAAAAAAAAAAAAATTTTTTTTGATAAACCTATGTTCAATTATCTGTATAAATTATACGAATTATATTTTCAAGTTAGTTTAAGAATTTTAAAGTATTAACTAACTAAACCAGATACGTCTGTTCACTTATGTTTCTTTCCGCTTTCTCTCTACTTAATTGAATATATCGATCTGTATGTTTACGAGTTTAGTCTTCCATTTGTTTACTTATCTACCCGTTTGTTTGGTTATACTTAAGACGTGCTTTTTTGGAGCCTTTAAGGCTAAAAAAAAATTTGTGTAAGATTTTCCATAACTTCTTGAATAACTTTTGTAAATGATTTTAATTCCTTTCTGAACACCTTTCCAAACGAAAGATCTAAAATCAAGACATTGCTCTTAGGGGCTTGAATTTATATAATGGTAAGCGAGATCTAAGACTTCAGTGCAATTTAGTCTCGATCATTTAACCAAAACATTGACAATACTTTGAAAATCGATAAAAAGATTTATGATTATTTTCTGGTTACTTGTCCAGGGTTCAAAGAAAATTCCACTCCATAACCGTTCCGTTTAGAAATAATTCAAAAACCTTTAGCTCTTAAAAATTGAAAGAAAATCTATTTATTTGCGAAACGTATCATGATTTTGATGGCAAAAACTTTTTTTTATAATATTTTAAAATATTGGTGTTCTGTGCGAAATTTTCCAAATATTGAATTTTTTTTCCATCATAATTTATTATTCTTTTTAATATGAATTCTTTCTTTCCGTTGGCAAAGTTCTTTGTTCAATTTTTTAAAAAATATTTTATATATTAAACTGTAAATTTATTCTCGTTAAAGTATTTTTCTTTGTATTGTTATAGCCTTGGATTGTAGTTCATGTTTTTCCTCTGTTCTCGTCAATATGAGCAATTTTTTTTTTTTTATAAATTTTGTTTTATTAAATTTATTTGTTTTTATTTTATAACTTACCCTCTTCTGTATTGCTGACACCAAATGACCAATTTTCGTCGTCATCGAAATGAGCATCACCTCCTCGTCCCACACCAGGATAGAAGGCATGTGCTAGAATTTGTCCAGGACCGTCGAATTTATAGCCATCGCCGTGATCGCGTCTATTAAAATGAAAAGTTTATAAATTAATTTTAATCCAATTTACTTCGTTGTGTTTATTTTTAGTTTTTCTAATAAATTCTAAGGAAAAATTATGAAAAAAAAAATATTATTCTGCAAAAAATTATTGTTCATTATTTTTTGTTAGATTATTATTTATTATTTCTCATTTTTCATTTATCACTTATGATTTCATGATATCATAATTTTATTATTTTGCGATTTTATTATCTTACGATTTGTGATTTCATAATTTCATTATTTTACAATTTTGTAGTTTTGCGATTTTGTGATTTTATGAGTTTATGATTTGATGATTTGTTGATGAATTTACGATTTTATAATTTTATGATTTATTTACTATTTATTTTGTTTACTGTTTATTTTTATTATTTTATTATTTTCTATTTTATTTACTATTTATTTTGTATTTGTTATTTATTTTATTTACTATTTATTTTATTTACTACTTATTTTTTTTATTATTTATTTTATTTATTATTTATTTTATTTACTAATTATTTTATTTGATACTTCTTTTAACGAATTTATTGTAGTTTCAAAGCAGTTCAAAGAGATAATGCGTTAATATTGATTTTATCATTGTTTAAGCATCATCCAATAAAGTGGATATAGGAGATGAGCTGGCTCATCAATGTCCCTTCTATGTGCTTCCGCGAAATGGAACGAGAGCGATGCTTGAAACAAAAATTTGATGTTTGACATATTTGCTGCTGTATAAACGTTGTCCTAGCATAGGTAAATACTATAGAAAATTCAAAGGAAGGAAATGAAATTTCAACTGAATATCGTTATTGCCTAAGTCGCTAAACTTACGTCTTTACCTATCGATAATTGTTTATCGTCTGATCTTGTTGTCTATCGTTTAATTAACAAACAAACAAGGTCATCTATATTATAGATTCCTTAGAAAGATGCATTTATCTTAGATCGATTATTCTACGTTTATTAGCTCAATGAAAACGTATTATCTTAACGTTCAATTATCATTTGTTCAACAAGAATCATTTTTTTGGATAGAACCAATGAAATATTATTTGCATTACCGATATTCATCATAACTAGAAAGTTTTAAAGAATAATACTTATAAATTTTCGAGTTTTAATTTTTTCTCTCTCCAGAATCCTTGCTGCAATCTCAAGCTTTGTATCAGACATTATAACTCTTAATGAGATTGAAAGTAACTGCTAAGCTTTTAAAATATACACTGCGTCATACATAATTAAATAAGTTCGAAAAAAAAGGACAAAATGGTTGTTATATACTATTTTCAAAAACTTCAAATATTTCTTCTATCCTTTTCCTTCTTATAAAATGAAGGATTCTACCATTTTAACTCATTGTAAACACTTTTTTATACTTTAACTTTCCCTCCTAATATTTTGCTCTTTTAAGGCACTTTTGTACTGTAGTGTCTTCTCATTTTTTTCTAGCTAAACAATTACATTTACTTACTATCAAGTTTTCAAGTTTATCACGATGTAGAAGATTAAGTAGAATTTTTAATAAATCATTCTTCTTATCTATGCCTGATATCAAATTCTCTTCTTCAAATGTATTCATTTTACGGAGATGAAGTCACCTTTTAGGTTTTAAATCATTCTTATAAGCAATTGCAAGAAAGCGAACTTATTTCTTACCCTTAAAAGACCGAAGAAAATTAAATGAAGTATTAATGAGATTTAATTTAATTCACACAGCGTGAAAGATTGCTTTTAAAATTATGTTCATATCCGCTGGCGATCACAGCCCTTATATAAAAGAGTAGATTATCAATTTTAAAATAATTTAACAATTTTTATTTAATTTACTTATTTTAAAAAATAATTTATACACAAAATTGAAATTTATTTTGAACGCTTCAACAACTTGTAATTACATTACATATGAAAAAGCTTATGGGTGAAGAAAATGTGCGTTGAAAACTAAAAACCTAGAAAACGCATTTAAGTAGAAAAAAAGAAAAAAAAACACTTAAATTATGTGTTGTGCATAGAGAGATTACACATAAGAATTGTCAAACCAAACAGTCTTGAGGGTTGAATGAATAGACAATAAATTGCATTTACCCGCAAAACATAATCTAAGCTGAAAATAACACCATAAGACCATAAAGACCATAAAAGCAGTGCGTGTGCAGAAAGTAGATAATCGAGGTAAATGATAAACGCAAGAGTTTTAGCGGGAGAAATATCTATAAAGTTCTTGGCTTTCTTTGCGATTGCTCTAAGGAAACGTATCAAGTTAGTCTACACTTTTGAAATAATTAGAATTTTATAAAGCATACATAGTCGTCCATATATATATATATATATATATATATATACACGTACATACATATATATATAAAATAAGTTTTACTTGCAAGTCTGATCTAAGTAAATAACTGCGATCCAATTTAATTGGTTAAATCACATTTAAAAAATATTCGTTTTAGAAATGAATGCAGATATTCAAGCAAGGACCATGTCAGTTATAATATTACTTTCGGAGGCCGTTTGCTTGGATAAGGTATGCAGCGAAAACCACGTGAAATTTCTTAAGTTCTTGCAACGCATCAAAGTATCCTTACAGTATATATGTTTCCGATGAATGAAGACAGGGGTAAGGATTTTGTATTTTTGTATGATTGTTAAAATCAGAAACACAATCTCAAAACACTGCTTGGTAAAGTTAACCTTTCCTTTTCGTCATCGTTAGATTATGTTGAGAAAAGTAATATATGACCTCATGGGTTTATTGACAGCCAGCAAAGTTTGAAAATTGCAGACTTGAATCGTAGTGTTTTTTTTTTTGTTTTTTGTATAACAATCTCCCCCATGTCTATGGAGTGTGAAATCAAAAACACTTATACTATTTCAAGCCTTGTTAGAAAATTTTAGTTCTCCTAAATTCAAAAAATTCTTGATCAGCACAGCTGGGAACTGATTCAATCAAATCAGTTTGTCTTTCATTTCCTCGGCTTGTCTGCTAAAGTAAAGATTTCAATTTTAAAACTTGCCAAGAAGACGATCGAATGAAGTACTTTTTTACGTTACTTTTTGCATACGAAGCCAGGGGTCATTTTCATCTATTTATGTACCGATGCGACCAATGAATTTATAAGACAATTTTTTTGTAGATTTGTTAAGGAAAATTTAAACATTTTTTAAATAAATTTCAGTCAGGAAATATCCCCCCATGTTATGTTCGAGCATTCACAGCACATGTCAATGAACTAAAGTATGGCTTATCATAGTGGGAAGTTACGCAAGAGTCGATAGTAGCGCTTTTCATCTACTAGTCTCTGCTAGTGGTATCCTAGCTTTTTTGATCGCTTACCTTTATTATGATAATTATCATAAATTGTATCCCTAATTATATATACAAATTGGCGATCTTGGTGTTTTCCTCTAATTAAGCAAGTTTTCCCCAATTTTCCTTAATAATTATTTTTTAAATTGTCGTCAATAATCTCATTTCGCCTGGCAACGGCATTTGCCAGTAAAGAAATCAATTTTAATTTCGGAGAATGTCTCCAAGAATTTTTTGCGTGGCCCTCAGACTACGCGTAGCTCACTTCTGCTACTATCATTTTAGAAAATGAAAAAAGAAAACAAAGTGAAAAAGTTCACGAATCATGAATTCATGAAATTGACTTTCTTTCTTTTGACAATTTAAACTTAAAAATTAGTTACATCGGTTCGCTTGTAGGTCTTAAAAATATGAAAGTTTGGCGTATATTCTGGCGCTGTATCACTAGTTGTAAGAGAAAACAACGTATTTTCTTGTCATTGTTTTTCTAACTGTGCATCAAATTTGGTATTTCGGAGCATTCATCTTATTAAAGTTCGCACAGAGCAGGTTTATTATAAAACAACGTTGTTAAGTCAAGAGAATCATAAAAATAAAAATGGCTTGTGACTTGTGATGTTTCTCTTGTTCTTATTAAATATTCTATTATTAAATATTCCACAACTTTTAGATTTATCTTATGTTGACTAAATTGCTTTTCAAGCCTGCTTTTGTTTATTAATTTTTTCACTTTTTTTCCGTCCATTTTAGATTTCCTTTCATGTCTACAAAGCACTTTTGTACATTTGTACGACATCGAAAAGTCTTGTGATAGATGTGAAGAGATTCGGTCTAAGCTGAGAATAATCTTTTCTGTCTTTTTATAAAATCTTATTTAGTTTATATAATAATAGTTTAAAAAATAGTTTCGCTATTGTTGTGACTTTTTGTGTTTGTGTTTGCATTAATAACATTTCTTTTCTTTTTTATCTTTCGAAACCTTTAGCGTGCGTCTGTGTTGTGCTGCTTGGCATTGCTTATACAATCCATTAAATCGTTGGAATTTTGGCGTACATCTTTTTCTCGCATTTTATGAACGTATATGTTGCATGTGTTTTCCGTTTATTTATTTATTTTTTTTTTTTACTTTAAACATTTTCTTTATAAAGGTATTTTATTGCTCAGCGCGCTTAAATTCCATTTTGTGGAAGAATTTATGATAAGAATAAGTGCGTGCTTTGGTTTCTTATACTTATATGTAAAGCTTACCTGGCAAATAGCACCTGAATATCCGCCTGATCGCTATACACCTCACGAAATGTCAATTTAGAGCTACGTTCCCATACACTCAATGCCTTACGTAGTATTAAGCGAACTTGTCCAGCATCAGTCATCGATTGATTAACTAAACTGAAAAATGTAAAGAAAATTGAAAATTGAAAATCAAGTGGAAATGCATTTAAAATTTTAATAAATATTAAAGAAAAAAAAAACTTTTATTTGAATAGCGAATTGAGAGTAAAATCATTCTTTCTTTTTCTTTCCTTCTTTTTAAATATTTTTTTTATAAGCTTCGCTGTCAACATGGCATTTTTTTTTAAAATCGAAATCTTAGGGACTTCCCAATGTCCGATTATATCGGAATTTGCAAACAACTAAATAGTGTGCAAAAAACATATTTTGAAAAAGTTCAATATGGTGGTCGCTAGAAGTATTTTTCATATAACAGCTTTTTTGAATTAAGGCGATATATGTGGGGAGTAGTCGCAAAAATAGACCGATCCAAACTATTTTCGACAGCGTTCAATCTTGTGCCAAAAAAAAAAAAAAAATGTTGTGCACAGCATTTCACTAAAAAATTTCTAGAATTGTGACCTGCAAATTGAGCAAAATAATACATGAGAAGATATTAGTTAAATAGGTAGCCAGCCAAACAAGCTCAAATCGATTCATTTTAAAAACCTATCAAAGATAGGTCCGTTGAAAGTCCGCTCGAACCCCAAGTGGCAGTTTATAAGAAGGTTAGTAGGTAGGATATAAAAAAAAAACGAAAATTATACTAAATAAATTATATAAAAAATATTCTTTTAAAACAGGCTTTTACTTAAGTGAACTAATGGGTGGAGAACAAATTCTATTCTGGCCTCTTTCATGTGACTATAGGTAAACGTATAAGCAACAAAATCTGTTCCAAAAAGTCAAAAGAAAAAACTGTTCAGCTCTGCACCTCAAACACTAAGGATATGACTACCAAAGCTGCCGTTACCGCCGTGGGCGAACAATTGGCTCCACACATAACAACGAAACCTATATTACTTGCGGTAGAGCCTCGCAAATATGTATGTTTCGCTTGCAGGTAACATCCAAGATTACATAGATTCTAAACATCCAGAAGATATAACCCGTGGTTGGATTATGTTGATGAGCCATAGTTGGGTTAACTTCTGGCTAAAACTGGATATCTTTAATATGCAATTATTTTGTAGTGATTATCAAGCATAGGTCTGATAAAAATGGTAGACATGGGGATGGTATCTCAATCGCCTTGGTGATGGTATCAATTTCCTGTCCGTTAATATACACTTTCTCTACTTATTGCTGACGCGAGCTGAAGATGTGATCATTATGTTAGGAGATTTCAACGTATTTTTTGTTTCTTCATCACCACGGCTATCAAAACATTGTGAAGAATTCTTTGACACCATTTTTGGATAACGTACTTTCTATGTTAATAATACACTGAATTGCAATAACAGCACTGCGGATTTGGTATTCTTCAATATTACTTATCAACCTCGAACTTTTCCCATAGTTTGTGCCGAGGATACTCACCGTCCTACTCTCAATATATCCTGTTTCTCTACTATTTCTTATCATAAGCACTATGTTGCTCCTAGACTTCAACGTACAGATATTCCCGTTTTGAAATTCCTTATTGCTGATCGATTTAACTATCACCATTCATTAGAGTCTCGTATATCCAATTATGTATATATATATATATATATATATATATATCGTATCGTATATCGTATATATATATATATATGTATATATATATATGTATATATATATATTTCTGTTCATAATTTAATTGAAGTTACTTAAAGTATAAACTTTAAAGCTTAAGTCGTTGCTGTAGCTAAGTCTTTGATTATATGTCTTATATTATATATTATATTATATATTATATTGTTACAAACTGCTTTCTGTATTTTTCGATTGGACAAAGCCCGTATCGTGAGATCGCGAAAAGCGTATCTTTGAATGGTTATTACAATTATCGTAGATCTCAATGGTTTTTACAATTATTTAATGAACTTATCTTTCTAATGCTTATTTTCCTCGAATATCATTATTCTACTCTGGTCGTACAATTCTCAACGTACAACTATCAGTATAGAGCTATCAGCATACAAGTCTCTACTACAACTGATAATTATAACTGTGCGTTACGGCTGACTTCTCACGACTCTACGTTGGGGCTGACTTCCGAGTGCTTACTATGATTTGTTTCGACTGCTTATTACAAATGACTTCTTGACACTGGCTCCTTTCGACTCACTTCTTTTAGACGAAATGCTCTGCTTATAAACCTCCTTACGATTATCACAAACGTTGCGTTTTTTTCTGCTACGTCTGCTAATATCTTGCGCTGCTGGATTTCACAGCTTAGTTTCATTACTCCTATTATCTATTAGATTTTGCAGGAATTCTTTGTCAATCTTTGCTTTCCTTGACAGCTGCAAATGTGCCTTTTGTTGACAGCGACAGGTAGCACATTAAAAGGAATTTCCCCTTTCATAGATATTATCAATTTTATTGCAATTGTATTTTACCTTTTGTGTTTTCTGATTTTCGTAACAATATTATATATTACATATATCGTAAATAAAAAAAAATAAATTAAAAAAAACATATATTTATGAATGGAATTTAACCATTTAATGATTTGAGTGCCATATAAAAATGTCAGGCATTTCGAAATTGATGAAATTCCTCACATCCTCAGTTGGGCAATACTAGATTAGATAGAAATTAGTTATACTGTTAGTTGTATTGCTTAAATGTTAATGAATGAAAATGTGAGTTGAAAGATTCAAAAATAGTTTGATTTCTAAGTTATCGTTCAAAAAAATAATTTGTTAAGAAAGAATTACTAGAAAGAAAAAGAAAAATTACTAAAATAATTTTATCATATTCTTGACATAGATTTTGTTACTAATACACACACACACACATACACACATGGAGATTTAATTGACTTCATTTATGCATTGAGTTTGGTTTCCTAACCAATCGTTAATGACTGAGTTTAACCAAAACTTTCTGATTTTCCTACGCGCGCGAGTAAATGTAATATCGCAATAAGTGAATTATACTTAACTGCAGTAACTCTTTTTGTTCGTTCTAAGAACTAGAGATTACTCAAAATTATGCTAGTAATCGATTTATAACACTTTTGTGTGGGTAATTGTTGAAATTTTTAACAAAGATCTGGTAAATCATCATTAAAACATCGTTCAATGTCAGATAACAAATGAAATGAGATTTTATTTGTCATTTAATGCGATAATAATGACTTATTGTGTCTGTTTTGGGTGGGCTGCCAGAAAAAGGGGTTAAAATCTTAATTACACCCCGTTATTATACCGTTTGTAAGCATACTTTTAACTTCTCTTCCCACGGAGTAAGATAAAGACAAATAAACATGAATTTGTTCCATCCATCTATAAGAGTTATTAAATGGCAGAATATATCACACATTTTGTGCTTTTTGATGCTATTTGATGATGATTATTGGTATTCCTGCTGAGCTGAACAAACGTAGAGAAACGTACGTAAACGTATCTAAGGTATGTTGTATGTTGTATGTCGTATATATGTGTGTAGTGTGGCCAAGACATATGGAGAATTACTAAATGAAGCGCATAGCTTTTCATCAGGAAATGAACAAATTATACCATTTAAAGCAGAGATTTATGTACGTAAAGTTTTGCCTCTAGTTTAGTATAGATTCACTAGACTCACACTCACTATACTACACTACAGCTACAGCTAGAACACGTTGAAATACATTTTAAGCAGCGTTTGTAATGTGTCTGTTTAAATACTCGAAAGCCTACCACTACTAATACTCTGTTTGCTGCAAAAGACTTTCCTTTAGACAAACCGCTGACGTTATGTAAGGGGGCGAACGTTGATGTTGATGATGATAACGATGATAATAATGATGATGATGAGGATGATGGGTGTTTGTAATTTGAGTACAGTTCATTACACGACATCCCGAAAACGTGCTCAATTGCAATGACAGTCTGTTTACTTGTGTGCTCACCATGTTGATTCAACATGTCATCGTCCGCACAATATCACAGACTGCGAAAACAATAACAACATTATTATACACCATCGCTAGTATTCTACCCTATTTTACTATATCAAGCCCTGGTCTTTATGTAACTTTATAAACTTCTCTATGCCCTGACATTGACCATTCATATATATATATATATCTATATATGTGTGCTGTATATGTGCTAAAGTATGACAAGTAAAACAAATACTTGCATACCTTGAATGAGTTTTTGTTCTTTTTGCTTCTTTTTTTTTTGCTGCTTTTTTCCCCATAGCACAAACAATCATTCCCTTGACTGTTTTAATACCGTTGGTAGCAATGATATTTTTTTTGTTTTAGCTGCTAAATTAACTGCATCCCCTTCTGTTTTATCTCTACAATTTTGGTTTTTTTTTTTACTTCTTTTTTTTTTATACGTACTTTTTTACTTTTGTTTTTTTTTATTTTATTTTATTTTATTTAAGTTTTAACATTCCGCTAAAGTCTCTCTTTCGCTCACTTAACGTTTACATACGTAACCGTTTGTGTATATACATCTATGCATGGAAATGTTTTGCTTGCTTGCTTGTATGTGTGTGTGTGTGTGCGTGTGTTTGTGTGAAAGGATTTAATTTCGCAATCCCCTAAGATCCGTTGCCAGTCGAGTTGAGGCACGTATTTGTGGCAATAGCATCTGCAACAGTTTCATCATCAATAAACACTGTTAACACTATGCTATGTATATGACCCTGCGTGCTTTAGTATGTATTTGTGCATAATTTACATTTGTATGCATCTCACTATTTGTATTACATTATATTACGTATACCCTTTCACAAAGGCACATACTCGCAAAACACGTGCCCAACTACGACGATGTAACGTTTTGTTATTTATTAAACAATTTAATTATTAAACATTTTGTGTTTGTTTAATTTCAAGAAGAAGAGCAATAACATTAACAACAACAACAATAACAACGAAAACCTAATAAAAAGGTGAGGTATGAGTAAATGCATTAATTTTTCCAGAAGCACACAATATATATATATATATATAGTGTGTGTACACTAGCAAGAAAGTATCAGGAACTCTCAACAAACGCAACGTATTGTTATTAAGTCATACATGACCCACTTTTGGAATAAGTTCCTATTGAAACAATTTTGCAATTTCGAATTATGCAAATATTTCAATTGAAGTAACGAAGCAATTTTTTTAATACAGAATTGTCTCGATGATGCTCTTCGAAGTTTCCTTTATAATATCAATCATCTTAATTTAGAGCACACGTGAAAATAATTTCATGTTTAGGAGACCAGAGACGAAACCCGAGAATGCGAGGCTTAGTCGATGCCGAATTTTGGCATAAGATGAGCTCTTGGGCTTTGTTGTTGTGTTCTGGGCTAGGCGAGGCTGATTTGCATCTCGCTACTTAAGTCGAACTTTCTTCATCAAGCCGCTTTTCAGCTGTCTCTGTTTCTGGACTAGGCGAGGCTTATTTGCACGAATAGTCTCGATCATGTCTTTCGAAGTTTTCTTTATAACATCAATCATCTTTGTCTAAGCGCGTTTGAAGATAATTTTTCGTTTTGGGAAAAAGAAAATGACCAGAAGAGACGAAAGCCGGAGAACGCGGGGCTTGGTCAACGCTGTCGAGTCGAATTTTGGCATAAGATGAGCTCTTGGGCTTTGTTGTTGTGTTCTGGGCTAGGCGAGGCTGATTTGCATCTCGCTACTTAAGCCGAACTTACTGCATCAAGCCGCTTTTCAGCTGTCTCTGTTTCTGCACTAGGCGAGGCTTATTTGCACGAATAGTCTCGATCATGTCTTTCGAAGTTTTCTTTATAACATCAATCATCTTTGTCTAAGCGCGTTTGAAGATAATTTTTCGTTTTGGGAAAAAGAAAATGACCAGAAGAGACGAAAGCCGGAGAACGCGGGGCTTGGTCAACGCTGTCGAGTCGAGTTTTGGCATAAGATGAGCTCTTCGTCTCTGTTACTGTTTTCTGGAGTAGGCCAGGCTCACTTGCATCTCGCTACTTAATGCGATTCCGTCAACTTTGAGGTAACCCCAGCCACCAAGAAATCCTTTTCCTTTTCAACTGTCAAGAGAGAGATGCGGACTCGTTCTCCATACCACTTTCATGTCAACAGTAACTCTGTGTAAGCATTTATTTCTTTGGGTAAGTGTTACTCGTAGTAACGCACTTTCATATTGGAATTATCTCTACTTTCTGATTTGCTATCCATTTTTTCTTTATAGAGTTTTAAGGTTTAAAGAGAAATATAAACCCAGCAATACCGTTACACTTCTACCTTTCTAGTCGTAAAGAATATGTACAGATCTATTGAAATCATATTCACTCTTTACTTTTTTATATCCTCAATAGTCGACTGCATAGAAAAGAAGTTTGAAGGTAGACATTTATACAATAATCTGAGGGGTTTCTTCATTAAGAGTTGCAATCGTCGCGTAGGCACAAAATGAGACGAATGACGCTGACAGGCTCAAACGATACACTAACAATTTCGACTATCTTTGTTGAGGCAATAAAATAATAATCAATTGTTTGGATTTGTTGAGTTCTTTTTCGTTCGTTGCGCAGCAATATTTATACACAATCGGAACAAAATAGAGTTTCAATCACTTCCCGATCATTCCCATGCATTTTTGTTTCCTATAACTCATAGGTCTAGGATTTTGTTAATAAAGCATTATTAATAAGTATTTCGTATCACATTACACGACCGCTTAAAAAAATCCTATTAGAAACGCAAACTGGAAGCAAATTATTTCTTTTCAATTATTACGAGCAAGCAAAGGAAATCATGGTCAATATATACGAGATATTACTGCAAGAAATTAATTTGCAAGTTCACGCGATAGTTTATTTTCTTACATCTACCTAAGTTTATGAATGCTTTGAGAAGGAAATTCCCGATATTTTTTTGCCGGAATATGCGTGCATTATACATTCACAATATTAAGTATTATGTAAGCACCTACGAGTATATTCCTCGGGGTAGGAAACAGTTAACAAAGTTTTAATAAAGTTAAAATGAAAACGTACACGTTCAGTTGGCTTAAATTAAATGTCAATGGCGGCAAGGGAGAGTTTTTAAACGGCTTATTTATTTTCCACTTAAATAATTGTTACATATAATAATAAATCTTAAAGTTTTTAATTAGCTCGCTTAGTTAACATAGTAACCTTCGGATTCCTACATTAATTGATTTTCTTATTATGGTTGCATGCATTTCAACGTAAGATGTTTATCATTAAAAATGTGAATGGAATACTTTACCACAAACTAACCAGAAACTTCTGAATCGTATAAGAGAATATAAATACATGTAAAGAACAACAGTAGGTGGTCTACCTCGAAACCAGCCTTATGTCTTCACTACCACAGTAAATTTCCAAATGATTGCAATTAATCAATCGATCGTCATCGAGAAACGTTCAATATTCATAAAGTCGTATCCATTTCGAATAACCGCATAATCCAACAATCGTTTAAGAATCAAAACGTGCTTGAATTGAAACAAATGTTATACGAATTCATTAAAGCTGTTGCAAGACCTGTTCATTGCGAATTGCATCACGGGCCATTCTCACATGTGTTTCTATGAATTCGAAAGAAATTGAAAATTTCGTGAAGTACTTTAAAGCGATCGATAGAAAAAACTCGTGCATATTTCGACGCAGCGGTTTTTCAAGATTCAAGTCAATATACTAGGGTGACAAAAATAGTTCAATTGCTTTCTTCTTTGTGTCCGAAGATGTAGTAGGTAGTAAATCAATTTCGTCAGAGTTTGAAAGCAAGAACAACATGACTAGACATTACACCGAGAGATGGACACATGAAAAGACGAACAGTCATGCCTAAATCGATTCAGAAAATAATTCTGATTGATAATGAAACGTGGATCTATTTTATATCTTTACAACGAATGGTACCGAGTTAGTTTTATTGGTATTGGATCCTTACTACTAGCTGTCAAACAATTAAGACAATACGATATGACACAAAGTTTTTGCAATAGTAAAGTTTTGGACTTTTGACGTTTCCCCTAACGTAAGTGGTTAGTGAAATGAAGTTTTTGATATGTTCACTTAACGTTTTTCACAGTCTGCTGGAATATTAAGACCTGGCTAGTGCTTCCAGGTATATGTTAGGTCTAGAAATAAATTCTTGACTTTTTCTGATGAAAGTAAAATTTGTTGAAAACGTACTTAATAATCAGAGTATCTACCGTTATTATATATAGTCTTTGTTAGGTAGTCCAAGGGTGCCGTAGCGGTAGAAACTTTGCACGTCTTCTATTTTTGTGAACCGCTTTTCTGGTAAATATGACTGCAGTCTGCAGTAGTAGTCTCACGGAAGCAGTTCTGGAGAATAATTTGCAACGGAAAAAGTTCCCACCTCAATGTGAAAATCATTTCTTAGATTGCTCTGGCTGTGGATGAGTGGATGTATTCCATTTACAGCATCATTTCCGAAACTAAAATTTTTTGCATGAAATCAGTTTCTAACTGTTTCATAGTTTACTGCAATTTCATCCGTAGTCAACTTAATACGATTAAAACCGAATAACATGTGCAATGCCTTACATGCTGCTTATTGACATTCATCTCTTTATACTTTGGTACACACTGAAAGACAAGCTTGTGAACAAATGAAACTTATATCGTATTAACATAAATGTCTAAGCTGTCTGAAATTTTGAGAGAATTGAATGCATTAGATTAAATTTTATAAAGCGAAAGTTTTCAATATCAAGAATTTATTTATTGATTTATTATGGAGCAATTGATAAAGGTAAAAAAAAAAATTATTTTTCAATTTTTTTGTCATCCTCACAGAAGGCCGTATACTTAATCCAGCTCTACAGGTCATTTTTGTTAGTTGATCGATGGCTTTATATCTTTTAGCTAATTCTAGATAGCTAAATACTTCTTAAAACTCCCTTTTTCTAATAATTGTTAACTGTTTTCGACGGATGTATAAATAAAGCGGTTAATTGCTCCATGTATCTTAAGCTTTTTCAGACTATTTTCTAAGATCTAAGGCACTCACAAAATGCTTTATTTAACGTCTAGAAAATGTTAATCTCTCCCTTGCAATAAGAAGTGGTAGAGAGATTTCCTCATGGATTGAAACATTCCAGATAATCGTATGCAAACCCAATATGCGAAACAAAGAAAAGACTTAGTAGGTCGTATTCCTTAATTTTGGCGTAGTCAACTAAGAAAAACATAACCCATAAATGCAGGGGAAAATTAATAAAATATAATTCGTTACTTATATAACAAAACAACAAAACATTAAAATAATAAAATAATGAAATAGTGAAATAATGAAATAATAAAATAATTAAACAATGAAGCAATGAAAAAATGAGCAATGAAATAATGAAATAATAATATAATAAAACAATAAGGTGATGAAATGTTGAAATAATGAAATAACAATAAAATGAAGTAACGAAATAATGAAATAATAAAACAATGAAGTAATTAAATAATTGGATAATTAAATAATGAAACAATAAAATAATGAAATAATAGTATAACAAAACAAGAATATAATGAAATACTGGAATAATGAAGTAACGAAATAATGAAATAATAAAACAATGAAGTAATTAAATAATTGAATAATTAAATATTGAAACAATAAATTAATGGCATAAAGAAATAATGAAAGAATGAAATAATGAACTAATCAGATAATAAAACAATGGCGTAATGAAATAATGAAATAATAAAATAAATGATCAAGTAATCAAATAATAAGCAATAAATAACAAAAGAAATAAGAAATAAGAAATAAAAAAAAAATAAATAAATAAATAATAAATAATAACAGTACTTAAGCGCCAGTCCAACTGCAAATGCTATTTTCATTCTATTATTAATATATTTTCATAGCTTTTTAAAATAAAGACTAAGGTACGGAGTTGTAACGGAAGGCAAACAGATAGAAAGCCACAGTTTGATGGTGTATGTCTGTAAGGTAATGACAATAATGACAACGAAACGTGCTTTGTGTGTTGAAAACTAAGGAAAACTTTACAACTCAGAAATGATGCATAGTTTGTCCAGATTGCAAACAAACTAGGGATTTTGCTTTCCTGTATATACATACAACTCTGAAGGTAGGCTCCTTCTAAATCAATACCAAGGAAAGAGTTGATTTTTGGAAGAAGTTAACGACGACAACGACGATGATGATGATGATGATCGCAATATGGCAGCTTACAGAAGATTAGAGTTATAGAACTAAACTTAATATCAAAAAAAAAAAAAGAAAAAAGTTGCTATGATGATGAAGATAACGACGATGTTTGCGGTAATGATTGAGAAAATTAGTAAGAAGTGTAGAAGAAATGTGATAACAACATGAACGTTTACCCAAAAAGCCAAAGTTTGCATCATCTGTTTACATGTGTTCGTGGGTGTTTTCTCAGCAATTTAAGCAAATTTTTCAAAAAGTTCAAGAAAAGAATCCCTCTCTGCCTACATGCGATAGTCTTCTACGCAAATATTTCTCTTTTTTTTTTTTCATTCACACCTACTTGTGTAGAACTCTGATAACTGTATATATTACTTGATAAACTTAAATTTTTATAAAAATT
>KK351162.1:526563-558811 GCA_000671755.1 Glossina brevipalpis | reverse complement strand
CCGGCGTCGATCAACATCTCGCGATATCACTCAACTTTGCCTGGCGTCGATCAACATTGCCCGACGTTGCCCAACATTGCCTGACGTTGCCCAACGTTGGCCAACATTGCCCGACGTTGCCCAACGTTGCCCGATGTCGCCCAACATTGTCCGGCGTCGATCAACATCTCGCGATATCACTCAACTTTGCCTGGCGTCGATCAACATTGCCCATCGTCGATCAACATCACCCAACATCGCCCGACATCGCTTATAATCGCGCGATAACGACTGGTTAGTCTGTTACAATTTCGACTATCGATGGATATTTCAATACAATACAACGAAACTTACGTCTCAGACTATGTGCGATCTTACGCCGTATTGCAACCCAAACGAATTGTGATAAATATTTTACATAAATACCTTAACAAATACCTGAAAAACTCGACAAGATTTAGATTTGAATATAAATTTACAACACATCCTGCTTGACAAGGCATCTTACTTAGCGCAGTGTACAGATATAAAAAGTTATATATTTAAGCGTAGCTTTCCTGTTTAACTTATATATTAGGATTTATTGTTTCTGCCAAACAATTTCCTAATGTTTATGTCTTTACAGTCAAAAGTATCTCAACATCCTATAACTGTCAGCAAGAGTAGTAGTAAAACATTCAGAGAGTTATGGTAAATACTTGCTAACGATATAATAAAAATATTTATATAAAAATTTCTTTGAATTTCCTTTGTCTTCAGATTGGCGAGTGTTGAATAATTTGGTGTTGCTTGATTTTGAAATTATTTTAAAAATATTTAATATCTTGAAGAATTCCTTTAAGTGACAAATGGAATTATATCGAGCGATATGTTATGGCTTCGCGGTGTTTTTTTTGCCACTAGATGGTGTTGATGCTTGTACATCTGGTAACAGTCAAACTGATTGTTTATCTGATAACAGTCAACTGATTGCCTCAAACGAACTGTTGTTTACAAGGTGAAATTTCAGTTTAAATTTTTTGTTAAGATACTTTTCTAATTCTTTGCTTGTATAAAAAGTTACTTTTGATTTGAAAGTGGGTGAAATATCTCAAGATGCCTATAAAAAATAGGTAAAAAAAAGAGGTAAAAAGAAACAAATTTGTGAAGTGTCCGATGAGAACGTTGTGAGTGAGTGAACACAAAGGACTGAAGAGTGTTTTGTTCGATCCTGTTCCGGAAATTTTGATGTCAAAGTTGCACACCCCGCTTTGGTCGCCCAGTCACTGAAAAAATCCATGAAATTTTCCAACTTATGGAGCAACGCCGGCACTGAAGCTGTACGAAAATAGGGGAGGTACTTTAAACATCATTCATATAACAGTTTGGAATCATTTGAAAAGAGCAGACAACAGAAAAAAGTTTAGAGATATATTAAAAAACACAGCGGTGACCCAATATATCTCCTCTAATATGCTTAGTATACCTTCGCGTTAAATGCTAAAAAGATGTGGCTAAGTTTTCCTAATTTGTAAATTATGTTTATTGTTTTATTTTGTTTTGTTTTGTTCATCTTTAAGTGTAAATTCTTCATTCATAGTTTAACAGTTTGAAGAAGTTTTTTAAGGCATCATTTAATTATGCTATTAAAAGTTAAGAGATTTGAGAGAAAGAAAATTTACATTTTTTCAATTAACACTTTTTTGTTTTATTTCTTCTTATTTTTTTGTTGTTGTTTTTTTTCTTTTTTTGGTTTCTTTTTAATCTTATTTTTGTGTCCTATTAGAATATTTATTGCTTTCTGTTACATTTTTCATTAAAATGAAGACAAATTGCTTAACGTTTTTATGAAAGAGGCGGGAAGAATACGTAAAAGCGTAGAGAAATTCGAAGTAAAACATTAAGTGTAAGTAACACGGAATAATTTCATTAACTTATACACAACACACATATACACCGAAAAAGTTTTTAACGCGCCTCACGTAACTCTTAACAAAAAAGTTTGTCGGTTTATAAAATTTTTGTTTGCCTCTTTCATAAGAAATTTCTGTATATTTTTTGGGTATAGAGATCACTTTGCGAATTGTTATTGGAATTATGTAACTTGAGGTTGTTTCCGTTTTCCTTTTTTTTTTTGTTGTGGTGTTGTTGTTGTTGTTGTTGTTGTTGTTCTCGAAGTGTAGATGTTTCGAGTTTTAATTACGGAGACAGCGAAAATCTGCTTGACTTACTTAATAATGAAATGAATTTCACCTCAAGACGATGATAATGATGATGATGATGATGATGATGATGATGACGTTACGTTACTTACTTGCGCGTACCAAAAAAATAAGTTTCTAGTAAAAATTATTTTATTGATTTAGTCGACGAATTTAGGTAAAACTGCTGTTGTGCACTAAGTTACGTGGCATACACGCGTACAAAATTATTATTTGAATTTGCTTATGAAACTTTGCACGCAGATGTATGCTCTCATATGCTTTTATTTGGTATTAAATATTTCCATAATAACTGTAATAACAAAATTTCCTCACACGTGCTAATGGTGTTTGTTAGAGCAAAACAACTGCCGCGGGTGGTAATACGGTGATGCTCGTGGTAGTGATGGTGGTGGTGGTGGTGGTAGTCGTGTTGGTAATTGTAATACTGATAATGTGTGTTTTGTGGAGTTTATGTTGACAGCATATAAAACCGAATTTACGAACAACAAAAAAAAAGAAGTAATATATTCTATAACAACAAAAACATTAATTGTAATAATAGTAATAATAACAACAACAACAACACGAATTGCAAAATGAAACCAAAACTAAATATTCTTGCTTTTTGGTGTCACGTTTGCTGTTTTTGTTGCTATATAAAGTTTTTGCTTTTGCTTTTGCTCTCTCTCTATACATTCTACATACATTCTAGTCTTAAATCCTGTAGGGATAAGCTAAATAAAATTTTGCTAATTCTGATTTAATAACGCATCATGGCGTAAATCGTTTACTGTCTAAACGAGTTTACATCAAAATGTACGCACACACGCAAACGCACACATACACACTCCTATATATGGATACATGCACACAAAGTAATACAGAATATATGAATAAACGTGTATATGTGTGTGTGCGATTGTGTGCTTGTGTGTACCTCCCCTTAGGCTATACAATAACATCTTTATAAATACATACATAATAAGTGAGAGCGTGCGTGTCTGTTTAAAATGTTTGCCTAACACACTGTTTTACTTTGCCTTGCTTAGCTCTAACAACAACAATAAGAACACACACAGTATGTTGTGGTTGGTGTTATTGTGTGCAGCCAATAGTGTTAAAAGTTGGAAAAACGTTTACGTATATGCGTGAATATGGATTAAAATAATAAAAAAAAAAAAGCATAGATGTGTTAATATGATTGTAAGCTCTTGTGTGTGTGTGTGTGTATCTACATCATATCATATACGCGTGTATGTTATGTTGATGTTTTCTGATGACAGTTTTTGTTATTGTGTGTTATTAAAATGATATTCGAGTTAAGAAATACTTTTAAAATATTTCTTCTTCTTCTTTTTTTTTTTTCTTTAAACTTTATATTTTATGTTGCTTGTAAACTTTTTTGTTGTTATTATATTATCCTTGTTTAGATTGTTTGCATTGTTGTTGTTGTTTTTTTTGTTTTTTTCTTTTTTGAATTATAAAGTTGATGCATCTTTTCCATATACGCCCAAGGTCTGTGTCAAAGTCTTTTCAACACCATTATGTCAAACTTAAAAGTTAGTCACATTGTTTTTATGTGCATTTTATGTATATAAACATATGTATATATATATATATATATATATATATATATGCCTCAATGCATATGTACGAACTTATACACATATGTGTGTACATATGTGAAATATTACCTACACTCCATACCATTGTTAGAAAAGAGTTTTTTATTGTATTTAAATGTATCCGCTTTTTCTACTCATAAGGTATCAAGTATTAAAGAAGAAAAGTTTTACAATTTTTTAAATACAATATACAATCTAAAATAAAATAGTTTAAGAATAAGTTTTTTATCCAAATATAATATCTTTATGTAAAGACATAAATCCTTTAAATTTCGAAACATAATTTAACCAAATTTTGATTTCTTTCTTACATAACCTTGCCCTGAAGGACCAAGTGCTACTAAAGAATGGAAATTTCTGTATAGATTAAGTTTTGGAAATAGTTATCTTTGCTTAATCCCATGATCCCATATATATACAGTTTGGCACATAACCCTGTCCTTTAAAAAAAAGTATTGGTGAAGAATATAGATTAAGTCTTGGAAATAGTTATCTTTGTCTGATCCTACGATCCCATATGTACAGATTAAATTATGTATTTGTGCAGCTAACCCTCTTTCCTGACGAAGAAAATGAAGAAATCCAGCCGTCGGAAATGATTTAAAAAAACTTATTTAAAATTTCTATGACCTATAATTTACTTATAAGGAAATATATTAGATTGGGGAAAAGGTAATCCATCCAATCTTATAAGAACTTCAGGACTTTATTTAACATTTCGAATTGGAAAATAATGGATTACCTTTTCCCCAACCTAATATTATAGATTTTGTAGATAATGATTTCCTACTACATTAGAAATAATTTTAAAATCAGAAATTAATTAATCCTAATCGTAGAACGGATGAACGAATCAATATGCAAACAATGAGAAATTTTATTGTAATTAAAAACTAAATGGCTTGTTCGTAATCCCACTGAGAGTTTTAATGTTAAAGAGTTGCCGCACTTCGATCGATAAATTGGTAAAATCAATGAAATTTTTCAAAGCATTGGGAATACTGGAAAATTTCATTTTTGAAATCTCTTTTATATCGTTTGCATAACAGTGGATACAAAAAAAAAGCTTACGAATTAGTAGTGAATACTATAAGGGATTAAATTTCCATCTGCGAGTCGCTGCTGAAACGAAAAGAAAGAGGAAATTGCTTGCCAACGATCAGAAATTATTTACGTATGATAATAGTAAGCGAAAAATATTGCGAGCGAACCTGCAACAACCGTGAGACAAAGCTTGACATCATGTTTTTTTGGGTGTGGCAAGGAGACGTGTTTCATGAGATGCTCCAACTTATTGAGACGTTGAATCTATTCTTTACTGTCGACAAATAATGCGATTAAATTTCACAGTTAATGTAAAACGCCACGAACATATTGTCTTTTCATATGATATATAATATTATATATTATTTATTGTATATTATGTATTGTATATTATATATTATATATCATATATTATACATTACATATTATATATTATATATTGTACATTATATATTATGTATTATATATCACATATTGTATGTTATATTATATATTATATATTATATATCATATATTATATATTATATAATATCTTATATACTACATATATTACTATCTGTACAGCATTTGTATTTCAGATATTTTTAGATTATGGTATCAGCCCTAGTTTAGCAATAGTTTTCGTTTTTTTTTTTTAAAAAGGCCAAAGGCCGATAGTCTGTGTTGCTAGTTCTCAATTGATTTATCTAGTCTAAGAATTCATTTCATTAGTCTGAAATTTTTTCTGAAAACAAGATAAAATAAATACATAATTTTTATTTTGAACAACGCATGGTTTTTAAAATACCCGGCTAATAGTATAATTTACTGAAAATATTTGTTTTAAATAATGCTGTGAGACATATTGAATTGCAAATTGTGTTATCGATTAAACATTGAAGCGTAATGCTATTACAATATTTTGTACCTTTAACTGTATTCGAAGGATTATTGTTAACATCCTTGTAAGAAACAATATGTTGCATACATAACACAAGTTGTAACTGAAGTTGATACTGGATATATTGGATTTATTGTACACACAGTTTAATTTATCAGAGGCATGTTTATCACATAGGTATACACATAAGTAATAGGTTTTGTGTTTATATGTAACTAAGGAATTGAAGTTCAACCCAAGATCTCTTTTGAATAATTGTCTTTATTAAAAGTGCACGAAAGTGACTACACTGCGCTTGAGATGAATTTTCGTTTCGTAAAATATTAAAAGAATTAACTTAGTTTCAACTTAAGCTGATTATAAGAAATGAATAAAAAAAATTTCTTCAGACAATTTTTACAATTTTATGTACATCAACTGATCTATATCTATAAATGTCTATATCTCCAGCGACAACTCTACTTCATTCCTGTGTGTGTTGTTCTTTAAAATTTAAATATTCAGTGTTTGACTATAGATGACAAAAGAGCATAGAATAGGAACACGAAAGACTACTTACGTTTAGCAGTAACAATAAATTAAATAGAATCTATAGCACATGTAAAGTTAAGATTACATGAACATTAAGTGATTTCGTAATAATAAAACATTGATTATATGAGATATTGCTTTTCCAAATACATGCATGAATTGATGATACATTCAATAAAAGATTCTCTAGAGATTGTGAAAATAAAAGTGTGTCTGCTCCTTCTCTTTCCCATTATACAGACAGCCCGTGAGTGCAAGCTTGATTTTAGTTGAAAAATTCCTTCTAGATTATTATCACAACAACAGAGCACTGAGTGCCTCTTCCTCCCTTACACTGATTTTAACACTTCTACGCATTTGTAATTGAATGAGAAAACAAAACGAATCGTTACCTGTTTCTTTTCTCCGTTTTCCAAATTCTTGCCTCAGCAAAACCATTTCTTCGAAGAATCTTGTCGTTTAATTCGTTTGTTACATTACATTAATTTTTCTCTTAGGTTATGGGTAATTGGTATTAGTCTAGCATTGCGTCCATTCATTCCATTTAAAAGTGATTAACTTATACTCCTCTATCGTCAGGCTTCATTTTTTCTTTTTTATTTTCTGTTATCGAATACAGAAACTATTTACTTTGCATTTTATTACCTGTATGGGCTCGTAATTGTCTTAGGGGAGAAACTAACTTTAAGTTGATAACTTCCGTTCAATGTTTTCAGTTAATGGTCAAGGGCGTTGTGAGTTGCTGCTACATACTAAGGCCATACATTAAAAGCCCCATGGAAACAACTTTTTAATTAATTTAAATTTAGATAAATAATTTGTTTTCAACATTTTATACAATACATTAGCAATGCTATGAATTTGTTGCTGTTGCTTATGCTGTAGAACACTTGGGACCGTGTGGTACATTAAGGTTTAGTGTGGTGCATTAAAGTTTAATATCACACTTTATGTTAAGTAAAATGAAATTAATTTTTAAAAAGCAAGTAAGAAAATTATACATTTTCGATACTCACCACGATTTTTTTAAAAACAGACATCAGACGGGCGGACAGATGGATAGATAGCCGTGATTAAATCGATTCTAAATTTGATGCTGATTAAGAATATGTATACTTTGTGAAGTTTCTTTTTCGTAGCCACAAACTAAATGGTTATAAAAAAGGTGAAAAAAAACTAAATTTTAACAGGTAGGCGGGGCAAATTTTTGCTATTTTACACTGAACAGTTTTATTGTATAGTCTATGAGTGGTGAGCAAAGTAGCTAGAAAACGGAGGTGTTTTCAGTTTATTTTATACTACAAGGTCTGGTCTATGACCAATTTGAACTAACGTGCGGATCAAAGAACTTTTGAAAGTTTATTTCAAATTGCATCCAGATTTGTTAATTTTTGCGATCGAGAAAATAATTATCGCAGATACTACATTGATAAGTGGACAGACAGATGGATAAACGGACGGACGGAAACGTTTAGATGAATTTCGAATTTGATATTGATTGAGATTATATATTTATGGGTTTATGGATTTATGGAAGCCCTTTTCTTAGTGTTACAAACTTTTCCACAAAAGTATTAAATTCCAGTGTTCTATTATATGGAATAGGCGTGATCGATCCTTTCTATTTTTGTACCGACATTAGAGGATAGCTAAAATGTGAACATGTGGACATGTGCGCACGTGGTCTGCCATGATTTATAAGTAATAAACAATAAATGCAAATTTTTTCTATCTTAAAAACAGAGATGTTCTTAGTTTACGTTATACGGTGGATGTGGTCTTTAAACAATTTGATCCATTTTCAATACCAACCTGTTAACGTTTGTAGCCAGAAGAATGTTTAATATAGAGGGACGGACGGACAGACTGACAGATGGGCATTCCCAAATCGATTCTAAATTTGATGCTGCTCAGGAATCTAAGAACTTTGTGCTTGGAGTCTCTGAAGCTTCCTCCTAAAGGTTGCAAAAACGAAGTGACAAAATGAATATAACCCCTCGTCTTCGGTGATGGCTATAAAAAGATATTCAGCATATATTTCTCTGAATCCGTTTAAAACTTATTTTAATCAAGAGTTTCATTTCTGTAGTTTAGTTAAAATAGCTTGAAAGGAAACATTTTCGTGTACGATATGGGAACGTCGTTAGTTATAGCTTCGAAAGCATATAAAGACTTTTAATTGAAGCTTAAAGAAAATCTGCTTACTATCAATGTTAAGAAGTTGTGTGTGTGCGTGTGTGTGTGTGTGTGTGTGTGTTAAAATTAAAATGTAAAATAATATAATAATGACGGCTAATAACATTTTCATATTTTAAATGAATGAAAGATTTTTAGTGATTATAATAATGAGACGTCATAATAAACGTTTAGAAATCAGACGAGTAGACAAACAACATATATGTTAGTGAGAGAAAATTATTATTATGTTATTGCTAACTACACACAGACAGATAAGACGTAAAATAACAACAACAAGACCAACAGTAATAATAACAAATATTGTTATATGTGTAGAGACAGACGTGTAGCATAGAAAACAAATACAATTCCGTTGGTCTCAAACATACACGTAAACAACATACCTAAGTAGTAAGTAGGTAGGTAGGCAAAGCAATAAATTTATGTATAATCATATGATTGTTGTTACGCCAGTCGTTCGTTTGCCAGTGTTTATATGCAATGTGTTAATAAACCTTTTGACTTGGTAAACAATTTTCTTAACTTTGTTAGCATAACTTTTGCCTGTTTTCTCCCGATGTATATTTAATGTGCGTCAAGTATAAGTGCATCAAAGAATAAAACACACAAGCACACCCATCCATTCATGCACACACACACACACCGTGTGTGTATACAATTCTATATTCGTATGTATAAGAAAAACACTTATTCAAGATTATATTTTAAGACTGTGACTGTGCAACAATTTACATGTTGAACTCATAATGCAAATACTGCAAAAAGCAAAGAAAAAAAAGGAAAAAAGAAAATATCAAGCATTTGTATTTGCTACGGCAAACACGTACATATATACATACATACATACATACATATATATATATATACATATATATATATATATATATATATATATAATAAAGTCTACGGTTGTTGCATCACATACACTTGTGCTAGACACAGATAGATGAGAAAAGATTTTTACATATTGTATGGATGTAAGATATGTAAGCCCGTATGTGTGGAAATTCTATCCTGCTATCGCTCACTCAAGGAGGTTGTGATGGATACCAGATCTAAAACATCACACCCAGGTTGAGTGAGTCAAAGCAAGACAAAATATTATTACAGTCCTCGTACTTTATGCATTATAAACTGATTTACATACATATACTATTAAATAATATAATTTATTTATATTAACACTTTTGTTTTTCTTTTACCGTTATTTTATTTTATTTTTTTTTATTATTATTATTGCTGGCTTAATAAAGAATTTCACAAAATTTCTTACAATTCAGCAAATTATCTAAAACTAAGTAAAGTCTATACAGACATATTTGAGAGAACGATTCTTGCATCTTTAAATAAATTTTTGATTGAATTTTATAATAAATTTTTGATCGAAATTTATAATAAATTTTTGAGCGAATTTTATCATAAATTTTTGATTGAATTTTATAAAAAAATTTTCGGTCAATTTTTATATTAAATTTCTTTTGAAAAATTTTTTAGAAATATTTTCACCTCTTGTTTCAGCGAAGCTCTAAGGAATAATATTTTCTTAAAAGGAAGAATTTCTTAAGTCCCTTATTATCTCTGTCCTGGGTAGTTACGTTAGTCTTGCCCAATGCTCAACTAGTCTTTGAAAATGACTACAAGATTACTTTTGCACGTCTTGCCTTCTTGATCGTTGCTCACCAAAAAGGGTAAGAGAAAATCCTCTGCTTCTTTCGCTTGATCGTCTGTCAGGATTCTTATTCGAAGCCAGTTCGAATAAGAATATCTCCACAATCCGATTTATTCATTTTACGGATAAGTTAGGCGCGTATACGTTATATAACATAATTCTAAAGAACTAAAAAAAAAAAAAAAATACGAAACGGGAACCTGTGAGCCTAAACAAGTACACGTCTTTGGTTATTACATGCTAAACCATAGTTTAAATTTCAACTTCGTCCATCTATTCATAAGAGATTGAAACTGAAATTGAAATAAATCTAAGTCCGAATAATTAATCGTCGATTAACCAGCAGTTACCGATCTAGACGAGTAGCCAAGGAATTTATTGACCGATAGTTTTGCCATTTATTGAACGAAGTCAGCTCTGTAAGAAAAAGTTCATTAATCTTTCTAGCTTGCAGAGTCTGATGACTGAATAGTAGTAACCGAGTTCATTCCGAGTTTAAGTCGAATTCTTTGCTCTTTGTTTGAGCTTAAACCAATCAAGTTAGTTACGTTCTGGGAATTTTTGTAGTCGAATTCGCAACAGCCTGATTTCCAGTAGTTGAGTTAAAGGTTTTGATAGTCAAGTAGCCAGCCTTTAGCTGGAAATTCGTAACTGATTTATTTTTCTCTTTGAGAACTTGAATAGAATCCAACGAGTACTCGTTAATTAAACTTTCTAGCTTGCAGTCTAATGGCCAAACAGAAGTAGCCAAGTTCCTCTCGAATTGAACTTGAATTCTTTGTTTTTTCTTTAAGCTTAACTTCTGTCGAGTTTCCACGTGTTGATACGTAGATAGCTAATAGTAGCCAATGATTCCGACTTGATTTTTCTAGAAATTAAAATTTTTTCAGAAATTCAACGAAACATAGTGTACTGGGTAATTAATGATAAATAGGATCTACTTAGTTGAAAGTTTCCCTGAGTCATATCAACGATCCAGTAACTGACCAGTCAGTAGTCAAAGACTTAAAGTCGAATTGACCCATTGCCACTTGAAAATTTGATTATGATGTAGTCAATCACAATTGTAATGAAGAAGTTGAACAGAATTCAAACAGCACTGGAAAATTTTACAAATGCTTTATAGACTCTTTAAGGCTTTCAAGCTTTCAATCTGTCAAGGTGTCAAGCAAATGACAAATCGTTATTCTTAAGCGTTGCCATCTAATGCGTTTGGCTTGAAAATGTGATTAGCATAAATTAACGCATATGTGGTTTTCTCAAGAATTCTTGCGGTATTTCTTTTTTTTTGGGGGGGAAAAGGAGGGGGGAGGGATTTGAGGAATTAATGTCACCATTAATCATAGTGAAAAAAGCTGCGCAGCCATGCTTTGCTGCTGAGATGAAAGAGGCGACGAAATGAATTTTAGTAAATGGTGCCGTAATATAATGAAAACCGCATCGAAAATTTTCATATTTGAAAAAGAGTATAATTTCCTTTCAAGTCTATAATTTAAGCCACCACATGAAATATCCATCGTCTCCTTTACTCGTTTTATCTCTTTATTTTCTCTTTCTCTCGCGTCCTTTTTTTTTTTTTTTTTGTATAATGTTTTGCTGTAATAAAAAGCAGTTCTTTTATGTATTATTACCCTTTAACTGACGGTCCTAGTGGTTGTTGGTGTTGCTGTTGTTTTAGGGCTTTTTGTTTATATTTGTCCATCCGTGATTTATTTAATTAAATTAAACATAAAAATAAAAAAAATAAAAACTTTCATTTATCACAAAAAAAAAAAAATAAAGCACAAGCATGAGCGGCGGTTTTCCCAGCTAAAGCCACAGCCCAGCCCCCTTAATACGAAGAATAACGACGATATGTGGAAAACATATTTTTTTGTTTTTTACTTCTTATGTTTGTTGTTGCTATTGTTGTTTTTGTTTTCAATTCAATAAAAGCTTTTTATATTAATAATGTTTATGTGTTCATATTTTATGAAAAATCCTTGCAGTCGTATACAGTCAGGCCATATTTACTGTGCCTTTTTGGTTTCCTTTTTTGATGCGATGCATAAATAACATGCATTTGTTTATAGGCAATAATAAAACTTCACATGTTGACAACAACAACAACAAAAACAACAACAGCAGCAACAACGATAACAACAAAGCATCAAACGGCCAACGTGTTGTTAAATTGAATTTAAAACCAAACAAAATAATAATAAAAAATAAAAAATCACATGAAATTAATAAAAAAAAAAATTATAAAACTTTTTATTAATTTCTTTTTTTTTAATAAAAATAAAATTAAGTTAAATTTAACTTAATATAATAATTCAAATGTGAACTCATGTCCTCTCTAAACGAAAGCTAAAACTAGTCAAGAGAGCACAGTCTTTACTCCATTCATTTGAATGTTTGAGTCTCATGCGAATGTACAGCATTTGTTCCTTCTTATATAGGAAACATCGTTCGCGTCATCAAGATTCAAACTTTATTTATTTATTATTATATTTTTAAACTTTAAAGTTTCAGATTTTTCCCCAGAGAAATATGCACGTTTTCGCGTTTCCACTAACAAAACAAAACAGGATTAGAAAACTAACTAACACAAACCAAACCATTCGTTCTCGACTGTTATAGAGATCTATGAAAAGATTTACTAGTTTTAACGAGCATGACCTTACGAAATAAGACGATGAAATTGAATTTTAAATTTAAGAGGAAATAAATCGTTATCCTTAACTTTTTGCAAAGTTTTTATTTTAATTGAAATTTTTACAAAAAATTTCCAAAATAATAACGAAGATATTGTCACGCGCGAATTTTTTTTTTCTTTCTTAAATTAAATTCTAGTTCCACGTATCTGTTGTGCATGAAACGATTAATGACGAGCCTGTTCTCGCATTAATTCAACTAAAAGTGATATTTTCAAATTTTTCTTCGAAATTATTCATCCGTCATTTTGAAGCCTTATTGCTATAAAGCCTTCACACTTTTGATTAATAACGATACGAAATACACTTTTTTCTATGAAAATTTTCATAGAAACTGAAGCCTGGTATTAATAAATTTTAGTAAACAAACATGTTTGTTGCTATCAAATTGCAAGGAAATGATATTGCTGAACCTATGCTTTATGATTGATTCCCGACTATGAATTGTCGACAGCCATGCTTGTCAAAGTTGATGCTGAACAGTCTATTATGCAAAGAATTGAAATGTTTTGCTTGTAGTCGGTGATAAATATGATTTATTTCTACGAAGGTTGTAGAATATAAAATTAAATTTAAAATATTATGATGTGATTTTTATGCTCATAAAATAAGACAAAATTATTTTTTTTTTATATTCACCACCTAAGGTGAGGGGTACACTCCTTTTGTCTTTTTGTTTGTAATGCCCAGAGCGAAACTTTAGAGACCTCACATGGTATATATATTCTTGATCACCATCAAATTTAGAATCGATTTAATCATGTCCATCTGTCCTTTGTGTCCGTCTATGCGCCAATGCAATGTCTGCGATAAACATTCTCCTGGCCGCAAAAATGAAGATATTGGCTTCAAATGTGGAAAAAACATTGGTAGTTCGTTCACATATGCGGCGAATTGAAAAAGGACCAAATCGATCATAGTCCACGCTTATACTATAAAATGAACTGCAAACACGCCTGCTTTCTAGCTGATTTGCTGGCATAAATAAAAATTTCCACGATATTCCATAAAAATAGAAAAAATCTGCCACGCCTACCTAATAAAATTGTGTTTTTTTCCAACTTTTTTATGATAAAAACACGAATATTATTTTTGAAATACAACATTATGATCAAATATTTTTTAAGGCATATCTTACAGGGCTGGATGTTTTTGAGCTAATTTTCGATGACATGTCTGCGCAAAGCGGGCAATATCTCAGCTATAACTTGACGGATGTTTGCTTTTAAAGAGCCAAGAGTTTGAGAATGGTTCCCATAAACTCAATCCTCTACGTAAACGTGCACAGTCCTCCATCGGTGAGAAATCGCACGGGTCTTAGTAACCAATTCATATCATCAAAATTTAAAATTACGCGTCCGGGAAATTTCTCGCGCAACAATGGCAAAATTAAGCTTTTTGTGTGGCTTGTGGCATCGTCCTGTTCATATATGGCATATATCTTCAATAGTTGTATCCTCAAATTGACGCCGAAAAAAATTGATAGCAATCAGCATTGACGGTTTGTGTCATACCCTCGACATTTTCGGAAAAGTACGGGCCTCTCGTGCCTCTAGATTAAATGCCTTATGATACAGTAAATTTTGCGAAAGCAAGGGTCTTTCGACAGTTAATTGTGGGCTTTTATTCCCTTAGAAAATTCCAAACGAAAAATCGTTATTCAATCTCCCTTGTTCGAGCATCCAATCAGCATATCTTCTGTGCAATGTACGGCCGGTCGGCTTTAGTTCTTATGTTAGCTGAATTTTGTGTGGATGGAAATGGACGTACAAATGTCAAATACACTATAATGTACCGTAAGATATTCTAAAAAGCTGTGTGCGAAGAGTGATGCAACAATTTACATCATCTTTCCTCGATAGTAACATCAATATTTCCGATCAAGCTCTTGTTTTGAGGGTGCGTAAGTCTTAACAAATGTGCTACAGATCCAATTCTTCGAACCTCTTCATTGTTTTGCTTATAGAGCACTCATATGGACGATTATGTCGACCACAATCTGCTCATAATGCACGAAACGTATCTACTACGAAATCAGTAAGTTTTTACTATTTTAACATGTTCAGCGTTTATTAAACGATCCATATTGTAAAATGGCGAAAAGTACAGTAAGCATATGGTGCGCTGGATGAGAACATTTTTTTATTTATTTTAATGAAACAAGATTGTAAAATCCGGACAACGAATTGGATATACCTACATATTTTCGATCTTTGACTACAAATCAAATATATAAACGGACATCGTTTGACTACAACTGCACGTACAATTTCGAAATAAGTTCGAAAACGTTTAAAAAAAAAAAAAATTATTAAAAAAAATTTTTGTTTAACTGTAACTCGACGACAGCTGACATCAGAGAAAGCCTCTCTCTCTCTCTCCCCCCGTAGTTTCAATTTTTCTCTCTTGTTTGGCGTTGCCAATCAACTAATTGATCTCTATTGTATAACATAGTTGTAATTAGAGGTACTTATGTTAATTCTACTATAAACTTAAAGTACTTATGATTTAATTCTACATTACTTAATATAAACGTAATCTCATCATAATACAGATAATAGTAGATAGAGATTAAAGATTTACTAAGAACATTAAATCCAAAAGATCTGTTGACAAAGTCATTGAAGTGAAATCATTTTCTGTTTGTTTTTTTTTTTATTTTGGTCTGAGGTTATTGGTTATCATGTCTCAACAGACAATTGCAATAAAATATTACTTTATAAGAAACATAATTATACTTTTATCTTTATAATGTAAACCATTTAGTAGAAATCCTTTCCTTTTTTTACACGTTACGTTAACACAAAAGTAAAAAGTATTTCACACTTATTTTCCGTTTCCTGTCCAATGTTTTATTTTAGTTTCTTTTTCTTGATTTTCTATAAAAGACTTTAACAGCTTTTTCTTTACTATTAGAATGCAGCACTGTCTTCAATTCATTCTTACACTTGAGGCACGTTTGACGGAAACGTGTTAAATTTTCACACTTGAAAAATGTTTTGTAAATTGGAATTTTATTGAAAAGCATACATGTGCTGTATATTGAGTGCATGGATGGAACTATAGTGTATATATAATACATATATGTATAAATGTTTGGTTGGTTGACTGTTAAAGCTAAAGAAAGCAGGAAACCAAGTGCAAGGAACTATAGCTGTATTAGTGTATAGTGTGTAGTGTGTAGTTTTACTCAAAACAAAATTCTCTTAATCTACTTAAACAGAAATGAAAAAAGGAAAAATAAAAAAAACAAAAAAAAAAAACGATTTTTAAACACATATATATGTATACAGTATAGAAAGGTAACAAGCGAACGGTTTTAACTGACAAAAGCGTATAAACTTAAATATATGCATAAGTATACATTTACATATATGTATATATACATATGTATGCATATATGAAGCATGTGTTTATGTGTGTGTATATATATGTGTGTGTGTACATGTTTGGGTATATATTTCAAAATCTTTTTCACCCAAGAAAGCAACTCAACTAACAGAGTAAGTAAGTACTTCAACTCGATTCGTTTTCAGAGTACGGGAAATAAAGAATTGAAAGCGTTGTACACAAAAAGTTTTTGCGAGCATTCGAGAAAAAAAGTTTCTGAAAAGAATGAGTAAAACGGAATATGAGGGTATTGCAGAACGCTCTTTATATTTTGTAACCTCAAAGTTTAAATGAAATTTACTTTGTATGCAACAGCAACAGCAGCAGTATATTCACAGGAGTACATACAAGAAAGAGGGTGAATAGCATTGACAGAGTGTTTGCTGTTGCTGTTGTTGATGTTGTTGTTGTTGCTGAATGATGAAATGATATGATTTACGCTTTATTTATGATTTATAACAAACATATAATGCAATTGTATTGTACAAGAATTGCGCATACATGTTCGCACGTTTACACATTCAAACACACATACATCATCACACATTCGTTTGTATGCTTGTTGTATATAAGCATATAAGCCTTAATGTGAATGCATTTGTTATTTAGTCGTTTAGTGTATGAGCGAGTGCATGCAACAGTGACAGCAGCAAATCAATTGACATCTTTCGATTTTTTATTTCAATTTATTTCCTTTTCTTTTTTCTTTTTTTTTGCTTTCTTCTTTTATTTTCTATTGTAATAAATTTTTTTCTTTTTTTTTTTCGTATACAATTTAATATTGTTGTTCTTAGTGCATATACCAACAGCAGCAGCAGCAAGCACAAATAGATTTTACATTGATTTACACATTTGTAAAATGTGAAAATTACACAATGACAGCTATTGAGATATTGATAAATTGCAAGTGATTTGCATAACTTGTGTGTTAGTAAATGCGTACATGAAATATGGAGAAAATGGCGAAGAAGAGAGAAATTATTTCATTTTTATATCTTTCTTTATTGTGATACGCTACTCTGTACTGAGAGAGAGGAGAGATAAAACATATCACCAGCAAATGTTTAAAATGTCCATAGGTGCAGCAGTTAATATATCGTATAAAAGAAAACAAATATTGATCATTTGTTTATATCCACATTATAATTGACACTTATGTGATTTGTCTTACACAAATCATTGTGATTCATATTTAGTTTTTATCATAGAGAAGAATGATATGTCAAAAGGAAAAATTTCAGATCATAAGTATTATTAAGTATTCAGGATTGATATCCTTGCTTATCTTCTTATTTTCTGAGCTTTAATCACTAACTCTTATATGTATATAGCATATGCATTCACTTATAGTAGATATGCATTAAATCTTTTGAACCTTAAGAAATCAATATTCCTTTACATTCATTTCATTCATACGATTCAAGCTTATATACGGTACATATTAAGTATCGATACTGTAGTAGCTGTAAAAGTAAGGTTAGATTTCGTAAATCTGGCAGGATCGGTATATAGAAAAGCTTTAATAAAAACAGGTTTTTAATAGTTGTTTAGCGTTAGACAGGATTAGGAAGTAACAGCACAAATTGCAATTTATTTCAATAACGAAAAAATCAGTAAAATTGGAAAATTAGTGAATTAGTGAGGTTATTCAATAGTTCTCGGGATTAAGGAGAAATTTTTGTTTTCTACAATATTTTGTTTTGATCATCAACATAATCCAAAAATTCAAAACTCATACTCAATTTATCTTTCGTTTCTTTTTTTAAAAAAGTGCTTGAAATTTTGGAATGACTCCTCAGATTTGTGTGATTTAAATATTTTTTCTTGTGAAACACTCTTTCGGGATGTGTAGACAAATAATAGCAGTCTAGATATAGAGAATACAGTGACTAGAGCAGCAATTCGAAATAAATGGAAAGAACTGAAAGCGCAACTCAATGATAATCACAATAAGACTTAATTGACTTAAGATCCGCATGTTTATCAGTAATTAAGGATGTTAGTGGAAAACTGAAGCAACTAATTGAGGAAGAAGAATTTTAAATCCTTTTAGACTTTAATTTAATCCATATTTTATATAATTCATATCTTATATAAGTGAATAAATATGATATACATATAAGAGTTAGTGATTAAAGCTTAGGAAAGTGATAAGCAAGGATTGCTGCCTTAAGTATTTATAGTCTGAATATTTAATAATAATTGTGGTCTGAAATTTTTCACTTGACACATCTCTTTCTCAATGATAAAAACTAAATACGAATCATAATGAATTGAAAAAGAATCTTTTTCACGAGGTAATCAAAATAGGCAAGAGTTGGTAGCTTTTAGCTTCAGTGAATTCAAGAAAATAAGATTTGAATCGAAACCATAAATTTCAGTCTCGTCCAGTTCCCTACCACGAGTAACGAAATCGTCTAACTTACTATCTATTGTGGATGTATGACAAGATTTACCCTCGACGCGTTGAGGTTTTGCTATGCCGCCTTCAAATAATAACTCAAATAGTGCTACAACAGAAAATGCGGACAAATCACTATTTGGATCAAAATATGTATCTTGGATTTGAAAAGCATTATATATTTCTTCCATAATTTTTCAATTTAATCATCGCCTTGTAATTTTGCGACTTGGTGAGCGACCATATATTTCTTCATCATTTGGGGCCGTCTTTTTTCCTTCAATCGAACCAAAATGCTATAATATGTTGTTAAAGAACTGCCTTTTTGTATTTTCCTTCACTTAAACTTCGCATCACTAGATCGTGAATAGCGTAGATTTTATTTAAAATCTAAATTTTCAAGCTACTTTAAGGAACCTATTTCTTTAATGCTTCCTTGCTTCAGAGATCCTTCGTCAGAGATCCTTCTCATTATACAATTAACTTATCCTAACCAAAATCTCATCTTTATAAAGATTACGAACGTCATAAATACTGTGTCTCATTCCGCTATGCTTGCTAATCCCTCACAGCTGGATTTTCCGAACTAACTTCTTTAATTCCATTACCTGATAATTGGCTGGCATCGACATCTACAAATGCGCCGTTTTGTGACCACAACAGATAAAGTATGAGAAGCGATTTTCTCTATCATAGACTTCGTCAGACTTTGCTGCAGGCAACCAGTTTGTGAATTTCGTAACCATTTGGTGTTCTTCCTTTTTCAAAATAGTCGAACGATAGAATATTATGAATATTTTAAAACGCGGAAGGCATAGTCCTGTCGTTTTGCACGAATTACATCACAACCTTTTCAATTAGCGGACTGTCATAGTCACTCAGGTATGCAATGATGGACTCATATAACGAAAAAATGAAATGAAAAATCGTTTTTATTGCATTTAAACAGCTCCAAGCAGCATTTCGTAATCGATAATACATTGAGGTTTTTGTCACATGTTGAGTAAAGGTAGTATCGAGTATGGAACACAACTTTTTCATGCGTAAATTTTTATGCCAATTAGTGAATATATAGCGATCTGATATTTTTAGGATGTCAGTCTCCTATAGCAACACTACCTGGTGCCCGTACGATCTGGTTTCAAGTCAGCAAACAATCCAATCAATACTTGTTTTCTATGAAGTATAGTTGTCATAATACTTCTCTAGCTAAAGCTACATTTTTGATCCCCATCCAAAAACCAAAGTTTAACCAACACATGAAATTCGTATTTTTTATTGCATTGAAAATAAAATTAAAACTGATATAACAGTTAAAACGCTACGCAATTTTGAGAGAAGTTGCTTCTAGGACTTTCTAAAAATACTATGGATTTTTTTTTTTTTTTCTTTGTAGAGACGACATGTATTTGTAAAGCCTGCCGACTATCATGATGTGTACGATTGAATAATGAAATTCAAGTGAAACTAAATAAGTGCACGCTATGTTGCTCGGTTTCAGTGTATAATTAAAACAATCACAATTAAATTAATGGACAGCATATGATACCGTATGAATATTGAATTGGTGATGCATTGGATGGTATGACACATTAAGGCAATTAATGTATTAAGAGCACAAATACTCCATATGTCATATTAAACTGGTGGACTCTATTTTTATTGAAAGTGAGTTAATGTATGAATTATAATTTTCCATGCACGTTACTGTGACGCTTCAAATTTTTTAGACTCCTTTAATATTTAAAGCGCATTAACTTATCGAGCGCTAATTGATTCGGAGCCTCAGGCTAAATCAATCAATTCAATTAAAAACCGAGAATTACCCCTGATAACATATTTTTCCTATCGGTAATGGCACCCAGCTGTTGTACTTTTATGAAGTTTCTAAATGGCGTGTAATAATACGCGTTTATATCTATATGCATAGGTTGGAGTTAGAAAGGTTGTTAACGAAACGGTTGACTAGAGGAATGAAAGAAAAATGGAAGCGAAAAAGCAGATAAGCAGAGGGAACGTTACGTTACTGTCAGGTCAAGAAATTTTCGTACCTCTATCTCTGGATATTTATATATAAGATATCTTGTGCTTATAAAGTTTTGTGTTACGTGACATTTGTACAGTTTTCGTATTCGCCAAATAATCACCAAAAATATCTTTACGCTGATGTGAAGAGATGTGAACGTAATGATAAATAATAGTAATAAGCGACGGTAGGCCTGCAAGATTAATTTGGGTAGAGTTATTAAATTCTCCAGCTTGCGCCTTAAACTATTACTTGTTTCGGATGCGTACGAAATAGCGAAACTTTCAGTACCCTAAAAGGATTATATTTGTTTCGCTATAAAGCATTTAAATATTTGAATGTAATATTCACATATGATGTTTTAATATTTAAACATTTACAAATTTAAATAAATAAATTTAGATTCTTAATTCTTTGAACGTTTTCAAAAATCATTTGTAATCCTTCCTTCTTCGAAAATTTGGGATTTCCATTTTGGTGCACACTTGGGCTATATTATGTTTTATTCTATGGTAATTTTAAGCATCCTATCATAGTTTACTTAGGTCAACTTATTCTTTACTCCTTGTAGTATTAATATGTATTCTACATTAGAGTCGTAATCGATTTAGTTTATAGCTGTAAGTAGTTTCATAGCTGTAAGCTTACGACTATATGGGAGTTAGCAACATCTGATTTCAAATATGGATTCTAACGCAACGCCAACCTGTTGGATGTTACGTAAGGAGAAAGAAGAAGACGACTTCTTCTGCCCCTTTCTGCTTGCACTGGTCGATGTAGTAAGACATAAAATATTAATTTCGTCCGCTTAGACCCGATTGGGATAAAACACAGTGTATTTTTCCGAAGAGGAAAATTCACTCCTTGCACCGTGAAACGGACCACCTCTCGGTGATGTTCTTTTTTATTTTCTTATGCATTGATAGCTTGAAATTCGCTTGAAAGTGGATATGTAAGCTATTATCTGATACAGTGAGACGAAAAAAAAAGTCAAGTCGGAATGAGGGCTTTCTCACTCGCTAGAATACGAACTTAGCTATGTGACATAGTCTGTGCTAGAGTACGAATGGGAATGGGAACGTTTCTCTTGCCAAACACCACACGTCCGATAATGTAATCTTAAGGAAATGTACGATTTTTGTCTCAGAAGGTTTTGAGAAAATAAACCCGCTTTATTGCTGAAAATACAGATGCGATTCAGTTCATAAATATGATGTGCATGTATGCAGTAGTAAATCAGTTTATTTCCACCAAATCTCTTTTCACTAGATGAGGGAGTTAGGCTAACGGTTCGATTGCATTTATACAAAAAATGTTCATGGCGGTCGGCATATGAAAATTATGAAGTGTTAAAATTTTATATTACAATTTTAAAGAATCAGCGAGGACGATTATCAGAATATTAATGCGGAGCGTGAAAGCTACTCAGAAATTCGTAATATGTTCAAAAAAAGTAACCTAACGCGCATAGTCTTGTTGGTAAAAAGAGCGTTTGTCGAATCGATGTACTTGGGGTCAATTCCCAATCCTCATCACACTTTAAACGGGATTGACTAGTGGCGAAGACATAAAAGTTACCAAAGGAGCGTATACATCCCAGGCTACGGGCACACCTTATCATTTTCTCCTCTTTCTTTTCCGACTATCGCCGTGTTTATCTACGTATAGCGATATCCTTTGAGTGTCGAGTTATATTGAAGATAAAAACATGAAAAGAGAGGGGGAGAAGGGGAAAAATTAGAATAAGCGATCAGCGCCACATGTGAATTTCATATGTCCACCGTCTGATGGCTCAAAAGCCTACTCATTTTCATTGGTACATTTATAATAGCACTTGATGGTAAATTGACGTTGTAAATACATAGGTTCAGACAAAAAACAACAATAAAATATAAGTTGGATTTCCCAAATGAAATCAAGAAAAATAATAAAAGCTAATGAACTATTGAAAAATAGAACATTACGTGAAATCTTATGGATAAGTGTATAGATTTTTTTTTTTTTTATAACCAATAGCTAAGTGAGATTTAGTTGCTAAGCTTGAAAAACTTTGAAGAAATTTGTTTTTTAGTAAATTCGGTAAAACTTTAATCTCGCAACCAGCTTTAATATTTGTTTTGTCTGTCTATCTAAACATCTGAATTAATTATAATTGATTTGAAAAAAAGTGTATGCACACTACTCTTTAAATTAACATTTAATTTAATCTTTATTTTAATTGTCACTAAAATGATTTTAATAAAAATTCATTATAACTTAGCTTGAGTAGTATTTAATGAGTAGTATAGTAGCGAGGGATATAATATTAACATTACATCAGCTTTAATTGCTTAAATTGAAACTGAACATACGCAAAGCGAAATGAAAAAGAAGAAGAAAAGGAAAACGAAACAGCAACAACATCAACAATATCTTTGTGCTGTTGGCTGCTATAAAATCTACTACAATAAGAATTAGATATAAGTATATATATATACATATATATTTATATGCTTATTTATGTACATATTTACATACATATACTTACACACAAAAGTACTTAAGTTCGGTAATTTGTTCATGTGTTTGCGCATAGCTTGGCAAGTTAAAGGGAAGAAAAAGAAAGAAAGCAAAGAACTGAAAAAAGCGTATTTAGATTATTTGTTGAAAGGGATCGTTTTTGGCTAATGTTTAAGTATAGGTGCGCGTGCATTTAGAGCTTATGTGTATTGTGTGCATTTTTCGAACTGTAGTGTCATTGTCGTTTAGTGTGATTATCTGCATTAAACAGCAATTGCTTTAAGGATATTCATACGTGCATTATATGAACACATTTTATCGTACCTATCTATGTATACGATATATATACGATTTAATATTTGACATGTAAAAAATTCGTGGCGTTTTTTAATATTTTATTATTATAATTATTAAAACTTATTAAAACTTATTTAGACAAATAAAATAAATTCTTAAATTAAGAAAAAAAAAAAATGAAATGAGTACCTGCAAAATCTAGGGCTAAGTTTTGGGTTACTTTATATGAATTCTATTATATCAAATATATACCATTCTGATCGACAAACTTTTGTTATTTTTTTGCATCATTGTACAATTTTCCAGGATTTCTGGGCAAAACTTCTTGAACTAATTGATTTTCACAGACGTCCTTTGAAGTCCATACTATACCACTAATAGAGATTTCTAGAGATGACAACAATTAAAGATTGGAGTGCAATAGGTCTAGGTTATAAGAAAATGACATCGCTTTCCAGTCAGAATAAACAGATAAATATTTTGCCTATTTTTGATTTGATAACGCAGCTTCACTACCAATTTTTTTTGAAGCTTATTGTCTTAGTCGGGGTAACATTGATAAGTATAAAGAATTTTTTTCAGAATTTTGTATAGAAAACAATAATGTTCGATTGTTTTGTCACCCTCTTAGGGCTAACGCAGGGCTTGTAAAACGCAAAATGAACCTTTTGAAACGTCTTTTAATTTTTCGATCACCTTGTGCCATAAGATCGTTTTCTTTTTTTTTCACATTCGATTTAGATTTTATTTATACAGGATCATCCATTTTGTAGTTTTGTAGTAAACGATATGTAAAAGTCACTTCTAATTGATATTTGGAAAAAATTTTTCTTTTCATTTTATGCCTTCAAACGACACAAAATGATCTTCCTTTTTTTTAGAATTTTATCAAAGCTACAAAGCGCAAGTACTGTCCTGCTTATTTGGCTAAAGACTCTGGCGCTAATTGGAAAATTAAATTTTCTTTATTAATATATAATGTAGCATCTCCGTAGCGGCTCAAAAAACTGCATTCGATTTCAAGTTTTCCGCCATCTAAAATAAGGCGTAAATAAACTCTGAATATTTTTTAAGGCGTCGGCTTTGACCGACCAGCACCTTAATCTTACAGAACGGCTGGAAAAAAAACAAATTTCGACACTGTACTTAATATTGGGTGGGCGTGGCAGGTTTTTTCTATTTTTATGGAATATTGTGGAACTTTTTATTTTGCAGTCTACGAGCACTGAGCAAAAAAACCAGAAAACAGAGATGTTTTCAGCTTGTTCTGTGCGGTAAGCGTGACCGATATGGACCCTGCGTGCAAGTACTTCCAATATTTCCGACAAATTTGAAGTCGATATCTTCTTTTTTGCGGTTAAGTTACCACAGACACTGCACAGATGGACATACGGACAGACGGGAAGACAAACGGATCTGCTTAAATCGATTCTAAATTGGATGCTAATCAAGAATATATGTACATTGTGAAGTCTGCCAAGTTTCCTTCCGGGCATTACAAACAAAATGATAAAATAAATATAATCCTCATCTTCGGTGGTGGGTATAAGAAAAGGTATTGTCCACAAGTGCAGTGTTTTTGGTACACATATATTATTTTAAATATATATATATATATATATATTATTTTAAATATATATATATATATAAATATACATATATATATACAACATAAACGTTGAATATATGAGTTAGTTGTGTAAAAACAAAAGCATTAAAATGTTTAGAGCAATTTGTGCTTAAAGGTAAAGCAAAAGCAAAAAGAGAAAAATGAAAAAAAAATATGAATAAATAAAAACCGGGATCTCACGTACTCAAGTGCAAGTAAATCTCTTTCAATGAATTTGTATTCATAAGTATATTTAGCTAAAATAAAGAATAAAGAGCTAACTGTGGAAATCGGGCTAGAGAACGAATGAAGAAAGGATTTGGAATAACATAATTGCAAACGCGTGTGCAAGATAGCATGTATATGTGTGTAACTCACTATCTCTCTCACCTAGCTTTATATTTAGTTATATATGTTTACATCGTTTTGTAAAGAGATGAGCGGTTTTAAAATTCATATTTGCAATCTTATGCTTTCTTACTTACTGAATGAATGGCACGTATACATTTCTATGTAGAGTGTTTATGTCCCTTTAAGCGTTAAATATATCATATCGTTTAGTATTAACTGTAGTATGCATATGTATGTGTGGTGTATGCACAGTTATCTTCTTTTGCAAATCATTTCTTATTTTCTTTTGTTTTCTAAAGTAATTTACTCTCTCTCTCACTTCTTTCTTCGTTGTTTCATTATTGCACTTTCTCTTTAAAATCTTTGCTATTTATTCATGTGAAAAGTCAGTGAGGTCACAAAAATAGTTTCTGTTAGCAACAGGAAACTCTTTAGCTAAATCATATCATACGAGTTGTAGAGCTAGCATAAGCTTTGTGGTTACAACATATTTTATTATTCACAAACTTTGGTTTTTCGTTTACCGTCTTTCTCTCTCTCTCTCTCTCTGTGTTTCTCACTCCGCTGAAATCTTTTTATTTATGTTGTTGTTATTGTTCTTTTCTTTTTTTTTATTTTTTTTTTTATTTTTGTTTGGTTGCTGCTGCTCTCGTTTTTGTATTATACTGACAAGCCGGCAACTTTAGAGCATTTATTCCATTGAATTGCACATTTGAGCTCATTCACCTAAACACAAAACGGATAATACGGTTACCAACGTTTCTCGCTTACCATCGTTCTGCTCGTTGCTCTTATGTGTCTGTACGACAGCTTCTTTTACCGATTGCTCGGTAGTTTGTCAGCCAGTGTGTTTTGCTTTGCTTTTACCGTTTTTGTTTTTGTTTTAATTTTATTTTATTTTTCCTTTTATCACATTTGTTGCTTTTACTTTGTGGCTCAGCGAACGTCTTTTTTTGTTTCTTTTTGTTGTTAGTGTTATTTTATTTTGCATTCATTTTTTTTTTTTTTTTNAAATTGAAATTGAAATTAAAATTTCAATCGAAATTTGATTTTTTTTAACTTTAGCGTAAACTTGAAATTATTTAAGCCAAATAAAGGAATAGAAAGAGATGGAAATATTTACATGTAACAGCTAATGCATGCATGCATAAGAGTTTTATTATTTTTTCGCGTTTAACCAGGAAAGTCCTTGATATCTTAATATACTCTTAGAAGATTTTGTGTGATTGCCTTAATTAAAATTCTAATCTTAAAGTAAAGTAAACGGAGATATTGATCTTTTTATAACGTACACCATTTTCGGCAACAAAGTGATGCTAAGTTTCTGAGGAGATATGTAACGACTATAGAAGGACCACCAATGATGAAAATGATTCGGAATTGATTTAAGCATATGACTCTCCTCTTCCCCCTGCTTGTCTGATGTATATAAAAGTATTTTTTGGTCAATGTAGAACGAACAACTTTCGAAATATTTTGTTCAAATTTGATACACATCCCCTGTAATGATCTATTTTGAGAAACAACAAATAACTCTATTGTCAGGCAAGACCTACCATTAAATTAAACCATATATAAAGTACATACAAAGCAGTGAAAATATATCCGGGTTTAGATATAAAACATTATGGATAGTCGCTAAATTTTGAATCTTCAAAATAGGATTCATGAGGTACGTATGAAAAATAATATCAAGTTCAAAGTGAGAAAAAAAATTTTTTCCGCTAGACGACGGTTCCTCCTCCTTCTTCCGTAATCAACATTAAGTATATGTTTATTTATACATTTATATATCTCATCTATGGTGAGTCCATTTGACTAAACTAAACTTGAAAATTGTACTCTTGTCTAACGTATAAGACGGTAGTTGGATTGGATTTCATTTAGGAAACTACTCTTATCAAAGAATGTTTATCTGGTATTTCGGAGTAGGGGAGATACAGATCATGTAAGTATTGAATAGCAGCTAAACCTTTTTTTGCAAAAATACATCACATAGCGTTAGATATTTTACTCATTTTCAAACCAATATTAGTTTTTATACGACCAAAGAATTAGAAAACTATATTAAATAAAAATGCAAGATGCAATGTCACGTTGAAAGCGATCTAGTGGCAAAAACCGCGGAGAATTTTTATATGACCCAATAAAACGATAATAATTTTTACGTATATTGTACCGATGTACTGAAATAGAAAAAATGAACCATGCCCACATAAGGTATTATAGAATAACGAATTAAATTTTTTTTTCAAGTTTTCTTAAATTAAGACGGCCGATATAAAGCATCAAGATCAAGAGCCAAATATAATTTAATTTTTTTTTTTTTTTTTGATAATTATCGGCGAGAAAATCAAAATTAAATATATAAGCATCAACACTATTTAATGGAAAAACCTGTGGAGACTTTTTATATCACGTCATATATTTTCACCAAGCATTGTCAAAACAAAGGAGAAATTAATTGAAGTTTAAATCAAAAGTTGTCATTAGCATTCAACTAGAATTTAACTTTTGACTGCACACAACTTGTTATTAAAGCTCTAAAAAGCAAACAGATGCGTTTATCTTCAACTATATGATTAGTTCTTGTTCTCATTGCTAATCTTATAAGCACACAATCAATGAAATATTGTCCATTAAAAAAATTGCAGAAATTTGCAACGAACCCATCATTTTGGTTCATTTCGATGTGTTACTGAAGATGAGTAATGATTAACTTCATCATATTATGCAATGAACTACTTTAACGCTTTGTTAAGCCAGATATCATAGCCGTAACAATTCATGAAACATTTGAAAATGCATGCAAAACCATTCAATGTTCGCTTGCTTGCTGCTGATGACAGTGATGAAGTTCATTGGATTTACTTCCAGAATATTGATACGTAACTAAATGTCCGTACAATATGAGATTTTGAACTAACTGCGTCATAGTCGCTTGATGCGCAAAAACAAAAAAAAAGAAAAAAAACATGAGTAAGAGATAAAAATTAAAACCAGTAAATAAATAAAAATAGAGATAAAAAAAAAAGGTTAAATTTATACAAAAATGTTTTTAAAACAATAAAACACATCTCATCGAGCCTTATGTTTTTTTAAATGTAAAATATATGTTAAAGTGAAGCGTGACAATATTTTATGCACTAAGTACATACAAATACATACATAACTACTACTAGACACTTATGTAAGTTCATGAATTGCCATCAACATGTATTTGTAGTTGACATGGACAGCGTTCATGTATTTCACACTTTTCAACTGAGAGTTCTTTCCAAGTGTTTCTAGCACTACACTACACCTACTTTACTCCGTTCGCAGGGCTCTCTCTCTCTCTCTCTCTCTCTCTCTCTCTCTCTCTCTCTCTATCAAACGACATTTATTGGCAGTCAACAAACAATAATATAACAAAAACAACAACTATATCATCAACTTTAACACAGAGTGATATGTTTTGCGAAATGAAAAAAAAAAAACAACAAAAAAAGAATCAATGTCTGATTTTGTTTTTTTTTTAAATATCATCAGTTGTCGGCATCGATGGGGACACGCAACGAACAACAACGTTATTATTAATATGTAAGTTAAGTTCGACTTTTTTTCCTCTTTTTTTTGTGTGCATTGACATTATTGATCCCTGTATGTATAACAAACGAATATGAAAATATTGATAATTTAATAATAAGAATTAATGTATGTGTTATGTGCGAAGTTATTGATACCGTTAAATGAGGGAGTAATTCGCTGTTCATTTAACATTTTATAATTTTTAAATTTAAATTTCATTAAAATTACACTTATTTATAGTATTAACGACGTAAATTGTTAATGATGTTTAAATTATATTNATATATATATATATATATATATATATATACAAATGTGTACGTGTGTGTGTATGCTTTCGAGAAAACCAACCCAACCAACCATTTTATTTTTTTATGTAACATTGTTTGTATGATTGGAGTGAGAAGAAAACCGTAAACATACAAGTGACGGTGGTTGTTTTTTTGGTTTGGTTCGAGGACACTTGAAACTTGACCAACACTTGTGTGGTTTCATATGAAAGCGTTTCTAGGGATTTCTTGATTTTCTTTAACAATGTTTTACACTTTATCGATTCCCTTATCCTTGTCATTCATCTATAAGAGCGCACATACATATATTGTTAACGAAAAACGAAAAATGAAAAAAAGCAAAAAAAAAAAAAACAAAATAAATGTCTGTATAAGTGTTTATATAGATATGTTCTTTTTTTTTTCTTTCTTGCTTAATGTATTATTTGTCCAATTTCTGGTTTAGCTTCGAATCATTTTTTTCTTTTGTTTTGTTTTTCTAATAATTTCCTTTTGTGTATTCTTAGCAATTATCGTTAAAAATGTCTCAAATATCAAAAGTGATAGAATACGTAGTCAAAGCCATATGTCGTTGGAATATAAAGTCACATAAGTGCCGTATCAAAAAAATACCGGGAAACGCGGAGTTCAATATAATGTGACAGACATTGATGCAACGTTCATATGAAAGAAATTGTTAACATCCATTGCCTGGAACCATTTTTTATAAGATTTTTTTTTTATTGTTTTGGAAATCAAAGCAGTCCACTTGGTTCCCACGATATGTTACTTTGAGTTTTAATGAAAGAAAAAAATTTTAGGAAAGTTAATAGAGTTTTTGCTCTCAGTTTACTCTGTAAGACTACTGGGGAATCTTTTTCTAGAAATAAAGCCCTTTTCCCTTCAGCATCGAAGTAATATAATTTGTTTATTGATTTGTTTTCGGAAAAGAATTCTGAAAGAAATTACAAGTTGGACATTCGGAAGTTAAAACAAAATCGATATTTACATTCCACTTGTTTGCTTTCATAGCAAGAAAAATAAAACGGATTTACTTTACGAACTCTTGAACTCTATTACTGTACATGACGAAAAATTATCGTTGCTATATCGGATGACAATTCATTTTCAATCAATCCTTCAATGATAAATTTTTATGCTATAACGGATCATAGTACAGTTTCAATTAGTCCTTGAACGATAAACTTTTGTTGTTATATCGGGTAACAATTCAGTTTCAATTTATACTTCAACGATAAATTTTCGCTGCTCTAACGGATGTTAATTCAGTTGCAATCAATTCTTCAACGATAAATTTTCGTTCCTACATCGGACGATAATTCAGTTTCAAACAATCCTTCAACTACAAATTTTCGTTCCTATATCGGACAATACTTCAGTAGCAAACAACCCTTTAACGATAAATTTTCGCTGCTATAACGGATGATAACTCAGTTTCAATTAGTCTTTGAACGATAAATTTTCGTTGTTATTTCGAAAGACAACTCAATTTCAATTTCAAGGTTGTCGTATGATAATTCAGTTTCTCATGTGTAAAATGAACTGCAAAGCCTTTCATTGTCCTTACTTGATCGATATTTTCCTCATTGGATGATCCTAATTCAGTTTCAATCCATACTTAAGCGCTGTTATAACGGATAACAATTCAGTTTAAATCAATACTTCAACGACAAATTTTCGCTGCTATAACGGATGATAATTCAATTGCAATCAATCCTTCAACGATAAATTTTCCTTACTATTTTGGATGAAAATTCAGTTTCAATCAATCCATCAACGATAAGCTTTCACTTCTATATCGGATAATAGTTCAGTTTTAAACAATTCTTCAACGATAAATTTTCGTTGCTATTTCGAATGACAACTCAATTTCAATTAATCCTTCAGCGGTAAATCTTCGTTAAGGTTGTCGTATGATAATTCAGTTTCTCATGTGTAAAATGAACTGCAAAGCCTTTTAGCTCTAAAAGTTTAACGAAACTTCGGTGAATCGATTCATGACTCATGATTTCTAGCGTTAACTTAAGGAAATATCTCTCTGTCTTTCGCTGTCTTTACTTGATCGATATTTTCCTCATTGGATGATATTAATATCCGTCCAGAACGAGAGTCAATTAGTCAAATAGTTTATTGTCCTACTTGAATAACACCTTAGATCAGTTAATTTGCTATATTTATAGCTAATGCACTAATGACTGAGTGTTTTGTATTTATCTGAAGAAATTACATTGACCACGAAGAACCGAAAAGGAAATTCTTTGATTCATATTCAAGCAAACTCATGGAAAACTTAAATTGAAAATCTATTTTAAAGAGATTACATTTACGGTAAACAGATTTATTCAAAATAAAGACTAATTGCTTTCAACAGCATTTCCCGGTACTTTTTTTGTTATATTTTAACGAAATACAAGAAGCCAAAGCAAATACTATCATAAAAAGGATAAAAGGAACAAAGAATTTAAAAAAAAAGCAAGAAAACTTTAATGCATTTCACTTGCCACGCCATTCATTTAGTCGTCATTCATATATGAAAGAATTGTTGAAGGGGACTGAGACAATGAATTCTAAAGATAATATACAACACACAACGTCAATTGCACATGTGTGTGCCTCTTTATCACGAAACGGTGAATTCGTATTTGTGATCAAATGGTAAATGTTTCCTACACTTGTTATTTTTCACTTTATTGTTGTCTGTTTCTGCCTCACAGAGGGTAAATTTAATGTCATTACTAATAAATGTATTCAATTGGAAATGTGATAGCGTAGCTGTTGTCTTAGATTGTAAGTTTCCTCTGTGCAAAGTTAACTGAAATTTTATCTTAAATTTCTAAAACGGTATGTAGAGAATATATTTCATAGATAAGCGCCTTTAAGAATTTAAGACAACAAAATATTTTCAATTCTTACCTTACGAAGGTTAAAGAAATTTTTCCAAGTTTTTTTTTTTGGTTTTTCCAATAAAAGCTTACCTGTAAATAAAGATAAAAATAAAGATAAAAAAAA
>KK351162.1:493585-519668 GCA_000671755.1 Glossina brevipalpis | reverse complement strand
GAGGGGGGGGGAGAGAGAGAAGATTAAGTGAAGGCTTAAATATCACTATGTGAAATGAACTTAACACGCTTTTGCCATCAAGGTGGAACTGAAAGGTCTGATCCATCGAAACTAGGAGGCATTCTATTGAGTTTTCAAAATTATTGCTTCTACCAAACAAGGTAAGAAAGCTATATTCGGTTATGCCGAATCTTTTATACCCACCATCCGTATCTTAAAAAAGGGGGAAAAATTAAATTGTAATAGGCAGGCGTGACAATGAAAGAAATTGCAATGTTTCTGCCAAATTTAAAGCCGATATCTTCATTTTTTCGGCCAGGAGACAGGAGACCACAGACATTACTCAGACGGACAGACGGGCAGGCGGACATGCTTAAGCATTTAAATCGGTTCTAAATTTGATGCTGATCAAGAATATATATATTTTGTGAGGTCTCCGAAGCTTTCTTTCGGTAGTTACAAACCAAATGACAACCTTTGGTGGTGGGTATAAAAAAAATTATCTTGAAATCTATGAATTCAATAGAAATATTTGAAGTCAATTTTGGTACTAGAAGTTAACTTTATAGGAACATTTCGTAAAGTTACTCGCAGCCGCTTTAAAGGATTAACTTAATGAGAGTAAGGATTTTCGGTTAAAAAATGACGTCTAAGATATAGACCGGGACTGTGTGATGTCTATAGACTTTGAAATTAAAGAAGTCTGAACTAAATTGAATCATCCAAAGTATTGCACCCTGCGTAGCTACGAACTGCATGTAAATGAAATGTTATATAATCACTGGAAAATAAAGGAAAGAGCTAAAGTTCTTTTAGCTTCAGAATGTCGGTAAAATAATAGCATTTTAGAGAAACATAACCAGAAGAAAACATCACATAATAGAAACTTCTGGCTTCTTAATCTATGTATAGAGACATCCATTTGGTGGTTTTCTAGTAAACATAAATCAAACACAGTCCTTATCGAGATTTGGATCAAGCCTTTTTTTTTTGTTTAATATATTGTTTGGACCTTAGCATTACTTGCGGAATACAGCATCGTTTAACTGTTCTTCACATGACTACATCACTTTTGAGGTAATTTTCGTTGACCTGTCTGCACATAGCGGGCAATAACTCAACTTACAGCTTGACGACTGTTCGTTTTGAAAGCGTCAAGAGTTTGACAATCGGTCGCATTAAATGCGATTCTTTGCGTACGTCCATAAAAACAATTTCAGGGTTAAGAAATCGCACGATTTTGTTGGCGTATTCACCTTACCAAAACGTGAAATTATATGGTCGGGGAATTTGCCGCGCAAACCATACCAAAGAGAACCCTGTTCTGTAGCTGATGGAACTATCCTGTTGAAACCATATGTGCTCAACATCCGTTCCTCCAATTTCACATCAATATAAAAAAAAAGAAATCTTGATTCTTCTAATGATTTCACCGAGATAAAATCCGGCTGAGACATTCGTTTCATCGAAATAGTATTTCTTTTTCTACACTTTTCTGTCAATTCATAATAATGCTTAGCATTGTAGACGTAATGTCTGGGGTTTTCTTTTGCTTTACTCTGGTCCTCTGCAAGATCATTCCCAGCTCGTTCGGTATGTTGCAAATGTAAATCGTGACTTAGACCACTTTCATAATTAACACTAAATTAATTCCATTTTGTACTGAAATTACAATCTTATGATTCGTTTTTTTGACGATATCGTAAAAATTAATTAATAATTAATTTTAGTTATAATTAATAATTTAATTACCTTAAATTAATTTAGTTTAAAATAATTTGTTGTGAAATAATTGAATTTTGACATAAACCACTTTCGTAATTATGGGCACGTATGTCGATATTTTCCCATAGCAAGAATTGATAGATTTATGGCAACAAAACCTGTCATTACTTAGTAACTGAAAACTTTTAGAAACTATTCCTTAAGAAATTAACGAGCCGATGTTGTAAATTTTTTGTTTTAAAATACTTTTTGTATAACAACTTTCCGCTTAGTATTAATGTAATTTAAAAAAAAAAAACTTCCATTCCAATGGTCATTTATAACGGAATATGTCACTAAGTTTTATTAAAGTTTTATTAAAGTATTATATTTTGAAAAGTTTCCAATGGTCGGATTTGATAAACTTTTATTTCATTGTTTATTGTTTATTTCTTTTATGTTTTATTTACTTCTTTACTGTACTAATTTTTATTGATGATGTGGTTGTGATTTCCGTTTCCTGATTTGCTCAGTTCATGCCATGTAGATAAAATTGTTTTTATTGCACGTGTGTTCTTGCCCTACCCCGTGTCCCTCCGCTATTACTAGATTTTATTTAGTTTTTTGTTTAGTTTTTTATTTTTTCCTCTATTTCCCTCACAGCGTGCACAGCAATATGTTATATTTCAATTTATTTATTTATTAAATATTTCATAGGAATGTATTGCATTTCTCTCGTGTTGTATATCGTGTTTTGTGCTTACACATACCAACCAACCAGCCAGCTACTGTTTTGTGCTGCTGGCTAATATTGTATAATAATATTTCCAAAACAAAAAAACAAAAAAATAACTAAATAAATAAATAAAATGAATTGGCTTAGTCACACACATACACACACACACACACACACCGATGATTTACTCTTCTTTATTATTTGATTTTTTATGCATATACTTACGTACATAAAAATAGAACCTATATGAACAATCTATCAAAAAAACGAACACAAGAAATTTTTTGACATAACACAATAGAGAAAATTGTTTTGAAACCGTGAAGCTTGTGCCATCATTCATAGTTTAATGTCCGTCTGTCATTCCTGCCTAACACCACCGCTAGCGCTTGACTTTTTTAGAAGAACAGTCAGTCTATTGTTCATTGAATTCAATCGCTTATTGTTATTTACGGCAATAGTTTTTTTTAGCTTTTTTTTTGTTTTGGTTATTTATTGCCTTCAGAAATAAATAATTTAACCACCGTGTTTAGGCGCTTCAAATCACCTCATATATTAAAGTTTTATCGTCAAAACTTAGTTATAAAATATTTTCATGCGTTCGATTGATTTTTATGAATTTCTTCTAAATTTTTTAGATACAAACACTTTTGGTGTGGTATCTAAACAAAATTAAAAAAAAAAAAGAACCTGCCTACAAAAGCCTCCCACGATTTAGTAATCACATGAAAAAATCTTAAAAAAAAAAACAAATGTTAAAAAAGTGTCTTCTCCGTCGAGAACAACAATTTGTCGGTGGTTTGCTGACTTTAAACAAAGTTGCACGACGAACACATCAATGATACTGAACGTGGCGAGCGCTTACAAGTGGTAGTTACATTAGAAAAAAAATGGAAAAAATGGAAAAAAAAATCCTGAAAATTATTCTCGATAATCCAGAAAGAGAAGTTGCAAGAGATAGCGGATATCATCATGATATCAAAGGGCAGCGTATTCACTATTTTGCATGAAACTTTGGACAAGAAAGCGTTCCTTTTTAAACCAATTTAAAATTCTGTTACGTGTATACATAGTGTATATAGATTAACGTATCCAACGTAAAAAATTGGATAAATTTGTTCTTGCTTTTGTATTACTCAGGAATACTCAGCAGGTACGCTGCGATATGCACATTTTCTTGATGAGACGTGTGCTTTCATTTTTCTCTCTTCTTTATGAAAGTTTTCTTGCTTGTATTCAAATTAATCAGAATTGCGCTAAAAATTTTTAAAGTCTACGTATGCCTTATTCAAAACTGTTGGCTGAATATTTATTGATCATCAGAAAGTGTCTAAAGCAAACATTATTCTCCTTATTTGCTATTACAAATACATCAGATGAGACGTAAGATGTCACCAAATATTTTGGAAAGACATCACTAGGAAAATACCTTTGAAACCTTTTTCGGTAAACTCGTTTGCACTTGTTTAGAAAAAAATATTTGTAATAAAAAATGGAAAACTCTACGGAAAATATTAGGACCGCAACACTTGGTAGAAACCTTTCTTGATTGGCAAACGTCTTGCCTATTTATAAGCAAATTATCAACGATGGATAACTTAAGTCTACGATACGTATTTTCATATCATTTAGGATAACAATTAACAATTAAGGAAGAACTTAGATAAAAAGAAGCGATGTCATATTATAGTTAAGTCCATGTTTCCCATGACACATAAATTATATTTCCAAATGAAAGATGCATAATTTAACTGACTAAATAGAAATACACGTGTGTTGCTTGTGGTATAGATTTTCTGTGATATGTAAACGATATTTCCGGATGGAAGATACACAATTTAAGTGACTAAATAGGAGTAAATGCGTGTTACTCTCAATAATTTTACAGATTTTCTATGATATGTAAACCATATTTCCGGACGAAAGATTTGTAATTTAATTGACTACATAGAAATAAATACGTGATACCCTAGCTAATTTTACAGATTTTCTATGATATGTGAACCATATTTCCGTACGTATGATGTCGCTACTCTTTCAGATTCTTTATTATATGTAAGTCATATTTCCGGACGAAAGAAATACAGGTGTTGGTTGTCGTACAAATATTCTATGATATATATGTAAAAGATATTTCCGGACGGAGCATGCATAACTAAAGTGACTGAATAGAAATAAATGTGTGCTACTTTCACTAATCTTACAGATTTTCTATGATATATAAACAATACTTCCGTACAATAGATGTACAATTTAAAGGATTAAATATAAACAAACGTCTGATGTCGCTAATTTTTCAGATCTTGTGTCGTATGTAAATCATATATCCGGACGAAAGATATGCAATTTAATTGATGAAATAGAAATAAATGTTTGCTATCGCTCCTTAGCCTTTCAGATTTTCTATGACATATAAATCGTTTTTTCGAACGGAAGATGTACAATTTAAATGATTGAATGAAAATAAACAAAAGTTTGCTGTTACTATGTCCTTTTTGCTTAAAATTATTTACCTGTAAAAAAAAGATCATTTTATATAAAATGAATGAAATTTACAATTTAATCAATCAATCGATGAATCAATCAATCAGTAACAACAGTAAATCTGAATAGTTGTTTATACAAGGGTTCGAATTTTGGTTCAACAAAAATGTCAAATTTATTTAAACATTTGCTTATTTACATACATACACATATAAGCAAAAAATTCCCACAAATGATTTTAAAGTAAAAACCAAAAATATTTGTTTGCTTCAATGACATTCTTTTTCAATATTATGAATTTTCAATTCAACTTCATCTCTATTTGGCTGAGCATTTTACACAAAATGTACAACAACTTTATATAAACTTCAATCGATGTGCGTGTGTGTGTGTGTGTGTGTGCATATGTATAAAAGTATAGTTAAAAAAAAAAGTAGTAGTAAACATATGTGTTTTGTAAATATTTTATAAATACTGCCATTGCCATCACTGTTGTTGTTGATTCATTCCCAAAGCTTTCGAGGATTATTGATTGCCAAATATCAAGTTAAAGTGTACATCTATTTTACATAGACGGACGTACGTACATACGTACGTACTTACTTACATGTCGAACTATATAATTTTCTAGAAATTATATCAAATTACAAATGCAAGGCATTGATTTATTGTCAAATTCTAAACCCCAATCAACTGTAAAGTAAGCGACAGCAATGATGGCCGTTAGCTGTTGTTTCGTATGCAGGACTACTGAACTCGAATGAACGCATATTATACGAAATCAAGCGACCAATGCAAGAGAGATAGATAGTACATGTGTGCTAAAAACGACAGTAAATCCAAAAACACTGTACACGATAAGTATACTTATGAGCCCGTACACACATATATATATATGTGTGTGTATGGATCGACTATGTGTAGATTAATTGATTTGTGCTGTTTTTCTCTCCTCTTTTTTTCTCTCTATAGACCATTAAAATAAAATAAAAGAAAGCAGAAAAAACAAGGAGCACACTTTTCAGTTTAAGTCGAAGCCTTAAGATCCGTAAATTTAATGTAGAGATTTTTTCCCTTTTATGGGAGAGGTAAATATTGGATTCAATATAGATCTATAGCCTTAGTATATAGATAATAGCCTTAATAATGGTCGCAATTGACTCTTATGATCTGGCTGCTGTCGTTACCAAAGATGCAGTAGCGTAAACAGTAAGTTGCATAACTTTCCTTTCTCGCGCAACTAGTGACTGAAAATAGTGTCCCATCGCTGGGAAAGATGTCGTACTTTTTCTTGATATATTTTAAATCCTAAAAGCTAAGACTCCATTGGTTACGATAATAATTTGTGTTCAGCTATGGTAACAACGCTATCTTATGTACGCAACAGTCCAAGTCTTCGTTCAAAATACGTTTCGGATTTAGTCGCTTCTTACTGTTAAAAAAAGACATATAATCGATGAGGTGGCGTCACAATCCAAACCCTTAATTACTGTAATATTTTCTGCATTTTTGTTCTTCTCTGTTTTATTGTTACTAGAAAATAAGAAATATGTGTGAATAAATTGAATTTTGTAAGCGCACTTTCAATGGTTCATTTATTGGGATGGTTGTAAAGGACGAAAATTGTCATTCGTGTACGTTAAGTTTCGTGACCTTTGGGTCAGTGAGTTTTAATAACAAATATGTGTATATATATGTTAGTGAATAAATTTGGATGAGTCGTCGGACTCGTCGGCTCATCACATTCATCGGCTATGCCAAGAATTATCAGAGGAAAGATGGCTGCAATATGACAAAGTAAATTAATACTAATTAGCAAATAAATCAAATGTAAGTAAAGTGGGACATAAGGAAGACAGAAAAACTACAGCAAAAGTACAGTCGACTTAAAGCACAGGGAGAGAGACAGAGAGGTATGGGCAAAGAGACCGCTCTAGATGATGCGTAGATATTCAAAGAAAGCAAAAATGCATAATAAACGACAAAAGATAAGAATTGGAACGATATGATAAAGCACTTGTGCTCGTTGATTAGCTAGAAATGTAAATAATAGTATAAGTTGGGAAAGAAGAAGAAGACTATTCTTTTTAATTGTTTTTATCTGATGCCTCGTGAGAAGCATAATGATTGAAATTCATCTGCTATGCTAAAGAGTTCAAATCGTTATAATCCAGTGGTACTAAGAGTATAACTTTTGCCGCTTTTTTCAGATACTACGGAGGTGAGAAAGCAAAATTTATAAAACACTTGCTATAATTAGATTCGTGAAAATTAATAAAAAATTGTTGCGTAAAATCCTTACACAAAAACCCTAAAACAAACCATAGAAATAAAATGTCGTCGTAGCAGATAATCCATGACTCCTAAAGAAGACCAACAACGAGAGAGAGAGAAAGAAAAGTTTCCTGATTATTAATACCGCAGATCCGTTAAGCATTTAAACATACATAAGTGTTCGTCTAGGCCGCCAATGGAATGAGTAAATTAATATGCTTTCCTTTAAGAACGCAATAAATATTATAATTGACGGTTTTGATGATGACTGTCATTCTTAATGCTACCGCCTTTTATTTTCGTATGAAGTCAATGTTGTAAACATTAACGCAGTAACTCACTCATCCTAAATAAAATATATTCGTGCCTGAATTTTCTACAAAACTCTGATTAAATGTAACACGATAATGTCGGCTATTGATGTGTCGGGTGACGTCGCTAATGCTGTAGTGGTGTCAAGTTTGTTGCTGTTGTTGTTATTGCTTTTAAAAACAATATTAATTTTATCTCTTGTTGATGTTTACATTTTAAAATGTGTCAATCTGCCTGACGGCCATGTATATGCGTATGTATGTCTATACACATATTATGTATGCCTACTAAGTATGTGTTTTTGTGTATTTTTGTGATTAATATGAAAATAATCTGAATAAATTTCTCATACTGACATATGCAAAAAATGACGACGCTGTGTCTGATTCTGTTTTATTTAATCGAATTTTTATTTGCGTTTATTCAAAATTTTCCATTTTAATGATAAATTTCTATTGAGATTTTAAAAGCAAAAGAAAAAAAATTTTAAAAATTTTTCAGCATTTATTGTACTTAATTTATTTTATAGAGTAATTTGTCAAAACTTGGATGATTTATTACTTTACTGTTTGCTATTTACTTGAAAATTGTACATCAGATTTATGTGAATGCACATAGTCCTGTACATAGACAATCTGTTTACACACATTGCATTTAAGTTCATAATATTTCGATAAAAGAGAGAGTCAGGAGGAGAGAGATAGTTAGATAAATAAAGAGAGAGAGAGGAAGAGAAAGAAAAAGAGACAGAGAGAGAAAGAGGGAGAGAAAGAGATAGAAAGCGGGAGAGAAAAGGAGAGAGAGAGAGTGAGAGAGAGAGAGAGACGGAGAGAGAGAGAGAGAGAGAGAGGGAGAGAGAGAGGGAGGACAGAGGGAGGACAGAGGAAGGGAGAGAAAGAGAGAGAGAGGGAGAGGGAGGACAGAGGAAGGGAGAGAAAGAGAGAGAGAGAGAGGGAGAGAAACAGAGAAAGAGAAGGAGAGAAAGAAAGCGAGACAAAGAGAGAGAGAGAGAAGGAAAGAGACATATAGATAGACAGATTAAAAGAATAAGACGGAGAGAGAGGCAGAGAGAGAGATAGAGGGATATAAATAGAGAGAAAGAGAGAGAAAGAGAGAGAAAGAGAGAGAGAGAGCGAGGGGGATAGACACATAGCGCGCGGAAGTGCGTGAGAGAGAGAAAGAGAACCAGATATGGAGAAATAGATTGGTAGGTAGATGGCGAGAGAGAGAGTGAGAGAGAGAGAGAGGGAGAGAGAACGAGAGGGAGAGCGAGAGAGAGAAAAAGAGAGAAGGAGGAAAAGACATAGAGAAAGAAATAGAGAGAAATAGAGAGAAATAGAGAAAGATATACGGGGATGTAGAAGGAGTGCAAAAGAGAGAAAGGGAAGAGGTAGAGAAAGAGCGAGGTAGAGGGAAAGAGATAGACAAAAAGTAAGAAATGAGGAAAGACAGATGAATAGGTAGAGAGAGAGAGAGAGGAAGAGAGCGCGAGAGGGAGGGCGAGTGAGAGAGAGAGAGCAAAAAGAGATAGGGAAACATGGATGGAGAGAAAAAAATAGAAAGAGAGAGAGAAAGCGAGAGGGAGAACGCAATAGAGAGACATAGAGATAAAAAGATAGATAGAGACACACACAGAGAGAGAGAGATAGAGTGAGAAAGAGAGAAAGAGAGAGATGCCATTACTAATTTCGTCATTAATTCTTTTGTTTCCTTAGCAATAATAAGGAAAGTGATCAGTAATTACTTCTGATTATTCTCTTTTATGAGGATTTAAGAGAATTCCAAAGAAGAACAAAGTGCGGCTTAGTTTTCACCAAATGACTAAGAAAGAATAGTTTTTCCTTTGACGAATGCATTATTGCCAGTTAGACCTTTAGTAAAAGATGTTCTTTGTTGCTTGAAAAAACAAACCCTAAGAGAAGGGAAACGGAGAAAAATGGAGAGTAACATTACAATGCCTTTTTACCACCTACCAAATTCCATATCAGTCGGCAAACCCCGGTAAATTTGAAAAGTAGTGAAAATTGTGAAAGGAAAAGCCGGTGAGTTTTATAAAAAAATAAATATTTGCATCAATTCTTATGCAATAGTTTATGCGAAACATGCGAATGAGAAAAAAGTGAAATATTTTGAAAATTATGATCCATTATCTTAAGAGCTGATTATTACAGAAAGGCGGGTAGTTTTGTTATTTCCGAAGAATGACGCACAATTCTTTTTCTAATTATTTCCAAAGGACTGCTTTCTAGCAAAATAAACTCCCAGTTTCATATCGAACGAACATTTCAGATATCATAGCCGCTCATCATAACTAAGAAATAGAGGATTTTAAGTTTTCCTTGATGACTTTTAATTCCTATCAACTCCTTCCCTAATTTGTCAAAGTTGTGAAAAACGCATGCACAGGACTGACTGCATCATATATGAAAAATATAACAAAGAAGCAGGCGAATAACGAGAGCAAATTGCGTAACTAAACTGAACTGAACTGAAATTACTGCAGAAATGAATGAAATGGATGCTTGTGTGTGTATATATGGGTGTCGATGTGTGTAAACGACTGCATGATGATTGTGGTGTTATTATGGATGTTGTGTTGTGTAATCGGCTTTTGTGCAATTCATTTTAACGGACAAGAAACACACACAACACTCTAAACACTAAGGCCAGCAAGAGTAACACAATAGAACTGCAAAAGAAAAAAAAACAAAAAAAAGAAAAAAACATACAAAACAGAAACAAGAGCGAAACAACAGTCTTCGCCAGATATGCAACACACAGCAACGTCAAGAACGGCAACAATCAATTTATAAATGTCATTCAAAATGCGGTTTACAGGCCAAAGTAATTAATCGATTTTACTTTACAGTTTTTGTTGCACTTTCAACTCAAACTTGAACTGCAAAGGACAAATAGTAAAGCAAGACAGACGATTGTAGAAATGGATGGGTGGATAAATAGACAGATAAACAGGATAACACACTCACTTCTTAAAAAGTGGAGAAAAAAAAAAGTCATTGCGTTAGTTTAGTGTCTGACATTTCCAAGGGTATTGACTTTTGAGTTAATGCTGTTGGTGAGCAAAAATTTAAAAAAAAAATGTTTCGCATACACTTACGGGGAGTACTTGTGCCTGTAAATTTACAAACATCAAAAACTGTTCTAATCGTTTGCTTACTTATTTCTCTCTCTCTTTCTCTCGTAGAGTAGAAAAGTAAATGAAAAATTTCTTCTTTCCTTTGCAATCTTTATGTGCGAAGGATATTACGTTTAACACTTTGTGACAGTAATTTAAAATACACCCTTTAGATGCTTAAAGATGATGTCTGTAAGTTCTTAATTTAGATTTGTCCGTCTACATTTTGTCATTTACTGTACTCTTCAAAATTTGCAATGCAGATAATTGCAATTGGGCGAATGTTTTCGTAGTTTATGTTAACAAATTCGATTCAAAAACAAGTTAAGAAGTTATGGTCGTGGAAGGTGGATAATTAAATGCTTTACATTGCTTCGCCTACCATAGTTCAGATTTTGGAATTTATCCAAAAGCTATAATTATATATATATTATATACTAATTGGTATAGACAGACTTGTTTTTTGTTGGAATAATTTAATTACAGCGATTTTCAAAGAATCGTTCTATTTCATTCAGAATTTTGAAATCGTATTTGCGATAACGAAAAATCAACTTTTCGCCAATATTTGTACAAAAATTTTCAAATTTTTTTCCTATAACAAATTATTCAAAATACGGTATAACATCTGGGTAGCTGGCCTATAAGATCCGATCCAACTCGTTTCCAAACAGTTCATTTCTACTTACAACGTTACGCCAAATCGCAAACTCATCATCGGACGAACTACGGGAGATTTAGAAATTCAAATAATATTAATTTTATGACTTTAAAGTTTAGATTACTTCAGAAATTCTAAGATATTTGAGATAGAGTTTAATTTGTAATATGAATTTAATTATTAAAACAACTCGACTTGATATCTAATTTTCTTTTTAAAAAATAAGAGCTAATAGTGTCTTTTGTGAGGGTTCAATTCTTTTCTTTAGTCTACGAATTCATTTAATTCATTAATAATATTCATAATATATAATGAAGAGGAAGAAGACAAATCAACTAATTTGTCTGCAAAGTTGTTGCTGGAAACTTATGTTAGAAGATTATGGGAAGTTTTTGTAGTTACAATGTTCTTAATACAGAGTCATCCACTTCGTGGTCCAGATTTGGCAACCTCATTCCAGTAATAGTATGTATAGACGAACTATAATCCAGGAGATTATATGCTTAGTGTAATGTTTGCCATTTTGCAATATGGGTCGTTTAATAACCGCTGAACGTGTCAAAATAGTAAAAACTTGTGTGCTATATAAGTGCATTTCTGGAATAGAACTATAGGTTTGTTGGCAGTTGTGTTACATACAAACCTCTCTCACTATGAATGAAAATAATTTTCTAATCCTTAAAATTTAGTTGTTTTTTTTGTATTAAATTTTGATTGAAAGATGAGAAATTATACAAATATTGAATCATATGTGAACAAATTCTGTTGTTACTGTCAAAAATGATTAGAATTTCAGTAGCTCCAACTTTAAGCTAAAATGATGATATATTCCATTATTTATGTTAATTTCGTTTGATTTTTCCTGTGAATGCAAATCCTGAAAGATGGAATTTCGTACCAGAGAATTTCGCAAGAAAAAAGAAATTTTTAGAAGAATATTTTGATATATGAGGAGCAAGTAATTTGGTGATGTAAAGCATTTAGAGATGTTTACAAAGTGATTTAAAATGCTATCCGCCCCAAATAAAGAAGAAGTGTTCAAAAACGATCATTTATTTCTAAAGGTGTGATAGTTTAAATCGTCAGTTAACATATCTCATAAATACGAGCGTGTACGTTTTGTTTTTGATTTCAAATAGAAAACTCGCTTTAGAGTTTATTTTCCTTCAAATGTTTGCGTTGCAGATACTTGTATTTGAAAATTTAGCTCGTAAAAATTTCATTTATATATTCCGAGTATGATTATTTTCCATTTGATTTTAAATCAATTGATTTTGCTTGAAAACTCAAGATCAGAACTTAAGTGTTTCGTTGATTAGATTTTCTTTTGATATTTGAGCGTTTTGCACTAAACTCAGTTTAAAACAATTTTATGTGAGATTTATGTCAGCATTTATTTAATGTCATTGCTTCGACTTTCAAATATAAGAAGAAATTGCTTGATATATATAAAAAATAAGTAAAAATAAAAAATAAATAAATATATAAAAAAGGTTCTTTGCTGGGACACATATATGTGTATTTTTAAGGGTAATAATAGAAGAAGAGGTGAGGCGTAGCAACAGATACGATCTAAAACATATAAATTGTTCAAGCACCTAATATACAGCCATTTGAGACTTTCCACTGCTCACATTCATTTAATTTAAGTAAGAGAGATAGAGAGTTCTTATAGTAATATAGACAAACCAAATATTCCGATTTCGCATGGGATAGCAAAACGTAGATGAAAACAGCATTCAAAGTTTTACTAAAGAAAGAAGTGCATTTTTAAAGGGATTTATCAAATAATTTATGAATTTTATTTATGAATTTTATAATCAGCCCCAATAATCATTTTTGGCAGACCAAATACTTCCCCTATATATATAGATATATATACAGGCTCGGTTACGGTGAGAAAGAATTCCTTAGAGGGAACGTAAAAGTAATATTTAAGTAGTCGCGGCGTGCTCGATTTCAACTAGAAAGTAAAAACTACAGGATTATCTTATGCGCTTAAAGAAAAAGCATTAGCGTTAACTTGTCTGTCTGAGGTGTATGAATAAGTCCCCAGATTAAATGACTGAGAGCGCTTTAAAAGACGAGCAGTCTTATTATGTATATATCTACTCTAGATATATCTATGTGCGAGTGGAAGTTATAAATGTTACACTTTAATAGTGTTGAGAGTGGTGGGCACATTTCTACCCATGGGCATTTGAGTACCTTGATGAGAAAGAAAGAGTATTCTCAACATCGATTTAAATTAACAAGTTAAATATAATGATTATAAAGACGATATATTGAACGATAAATGGATTTCATGAAAAAGTCTATGTTTTTTGATCGGATTATTTACATAGTTTCACATTCGTCAACAAAGCCGATTCGAAATTTGTCCCTATCGATACTCTAAATCCAATAGTTGCACCGTAAGTTGAGTTGGAATAGCTTCCACTGAAACTGTTTCAGACAGCCTTCAAACCACTAATTAGGTCTGGCGAATGAAATTCAGATCGAAATTTGTATATTTGTAATTCATATATTCAAGTATTCATATATTCGGATATTTATGTATTTATATATTCATATACTCATACATTCATATATTCGTGTATTCGTATGCTCGTATGTTCATATGTTTATACATCTATACATTCATGTATTCATAATCTTTATATATTCATATATTTATGTATTCATATATTCAAATATTCACAAATGTTTAAATGCTTCATATATTCATATATTCATATATTCATACATTCATATATTCATGTATTCATATACTCATATGTTCATATGTCTATGTATGTATATACTCATATATTCATATCTTTATGTATTTATGTATTCATATCTTCATGCATTTACATGTTTACATATTCATATCTTCATATGTTTACATATTCATATATTCATATATTTATATATTCCGATATTCGAATATTCATATATTCAATTGTTTATATATTCATATATTCATACAGTTATGTATTCATATATTGATATATTTACATAATCGTATATTCATTCTCTCTCATATATTTATAATATAATTTAATATATTACAACTTTTTTTTTGAAAAGGAGAGATTTCGAAAAAGAAAAGAAAAAGATTTTGCAGAATGTTCATAAAATTGTTGGTTAATAAAAATGCTCGTAGAGGTGTTCTTTTGTGTAAGTACGATAAATATTGTATAAATGAAATTTTTATCTCAATTTTTTTAAACTCGATGCAAATTAAAGAAAAACATACGAAACGAAATCCACTTAAAGCTATAAACAATCAGCCCTTAGCCAAGAACTTAACCATAAAGATATGTATATATACAGTCACAGTCACAGTCACAGTCACAGTCACAGGCACACATGCATACATGCATACAAATATTTGGAAGAGTAAGGATTACAATGTTCTTGGCTGGTGCATATCAATTACGAGAAAACACTAAATCTAAGGCCCTTAAAACCTCAACAAAACCTCCCCGTACTGCAGCAGCATCTAAATCAGAATGTCAATTATAGACCGGAATAACAACAGTATGCTCTTGCAACAATAACAATACAAGCAATATGTTTACAACAACGTACATCACCGACACTTTTGAAACTGTTTCAGGCAATATGGAAATGCCAGCAAACAAACCTTCCAAACCTAAGTATATATATATACATATATATATGCGGATGTATATGTATATATTCCATACTAAGGCGTAGATGGAGAGAATAAAAGAACGTCCTATAGAAGAGCAGAGATATGAAAAGAAAGAAAACAGAGAAAAAAAAAATTGAACCCGAAACAACTTCCAATAGTTTTTGCCAAATTCAAATAACGTCATACCACAAAACAACAAGATTTGCTAAAACCATCTTTTCTCTCGGCTAAGCCACCTTAGTTTCATTGAATATTCAAATGAGAAATTTTTGGCAATAACAAAAACAACAGCAACATCAATACCAGCAAATATAACAGGAAAATGCCACAATATGAATCTTAAGGATGCATATGCATTGAATCGAAGCTTCCATAGCACAGTCACTAGGATAATAAGTGTTTTTGAGAAATTTATGTTTAGCAAGCATCACAGCATCATTTCTATACGTGAGTATGTTCGTTTTTCTATTCTTTCCACTGCGAGATTATTACCAAATACGTTTTGGCAAATTTAGTGAGGTCGCCTATAAGCCAATTGAAATGTATTGCCAATTGTGTATGCTGGAAGCTTATGAACCATAAACTAAAGTTGATGATGAGACAAAGCATACTTTTCGGCTCAAATTCTGTTTGAAAAACCGTAGCATATTATCTTGGGGTTGTAGTTTTTTTTTTTGTTTTTTTTTTTGTTTTTTTTTTTGTTTTTTTTTTTGGCCAAATTACAGTAACTCTTTTAACCGCACTACAGTGAAGACGATGGCGGTAGTTAGTTAGTTAGTTAGTTAGCTAGTTGGTTGGTTGTTGGCATTGTTTTTTCTTCTTTTTTTTTTATGGTTTCTATGCATTCTATGCAAATTAGTTGATTGATCTTGTAATTGGCAGTTGTAAATGAAATGAATTGAAAACTTCTTTTAATCTAAAAACACTACACAACATTCATGTTTTTACTTAACCGTATAAAAAACAGAAGAAACTAAAAGCGTTTTAAGCTATTGACACATCGACATTGTAACACTTGGGTTTCTGGGTTTAAACGGCTGCTGATATTCTCAATGTTTTCGATGTTCAAGTTTTGCAATATAAATGCTATGGCTTAAAGCACTTATAAGTTTTTTGTTTTTCTCTTGCACACACACACACACACACACACACGCAAACACCCAGTCAGATAGTCAGACAGCCACACAGCTAATTGCATTTTTCTTTTAAATGCTATTACAACCTGCCAAACTTACTCTTTCGTCCGCTACAACAATCTCTCTTATGCAATTTCATTATTTGCTTTCTATCCAAAACCGTTATGTATACGCTATACACATACTATTGTCAAGCATTCATACAATTTTCCACAGTAATGTTGTTTACAGGAAATGTTACTAACTACAGTAAGTGTGTACGTAACTCTTTTTGGTATACACTCATACGTATATAATTTGTAAGTGTATATTGAAGATTTCTATTACGTTTAACATGCATCTTACAAACACATGTATATGTTTTATACTAAAGTTGTTCAAAATATTTGTTACAAAATTTTGTAAACTAAAGCGACACTTGTCTTAATGTCTTAAGTGTTAGTACTAGCATGTACGTATGTATGTATGTATGTAGGTAGGTATAGCATTTAAGTATTTGTCTTTGTGAATAGAATTGTAGTGCAATGACTATTGCTTGAGGAAACACTTCTAGATAATATCTTTAATAATTTTATAAGTACATTCTTTTGTGTGAAGCGAACACATACATGAATGCGGAATGCTAAGAGAATTCTATTAACTTGATTTCGAAGTGTTAAAATCTAAACAATTATTTAAGGATAGGCGAAGAGATAAAAGCAAAATCTATGAGAAAGAAGATCTTTAGCAAATTTAATTTCATTTTTCAAATACATTTTCCCTAAGCGATGTAAATATCGGGATTTAATTGAAAAAGTCAGTTATTTCTATTTTCTTATTTTGTATTTAATTATCGACTGCGTTAAGCAACTTTACCAAACTAATTTAATTAAATAAATACTAAAAGTAAAATACTAAGTAAAGAAAAAATACTGCTTATAAAATTTTTCTCTCTCTTTCTCTTTCTCAGTTCTTTCAGCACCGGTCCTTCTCTCGCTCTGTTTCTCTCTTTCTATCTCTCTCGCTTTCTCTCAGTCTCTCCCGCATTGTCTCTCTCTCAATCTCTCTTTTTCAGTTCCTCCCTCTACCTTTCTCATTCTCTCTGTCTCTTTATCTCTTTCTCTCTCGCTTTCTCTCAGTTCTAGTCTTTCAGTCACTCCCTCTCTTTCTCTGTTTCCATTTCTCAGACTTTCTCAGCCTCTCCCACTCGATCTCTGTCCTTGCCTTTCTCTCTTTCAGTCTCTCACTCTCAGTCTCTTTTTCTTTCTCTCTCTTGGCCTTTCTCAGCGCCACTCTCTCTCTTTCTTCCAGTTTTTCCCTTTTTTTCTCTCTTTCTATTTCTCTCTCTTAGTCTTTCTCAGCCTCTCTCTCTCTCTCCCTAAGCAAATTTGTTGAGGTAAAACAAGCTAAAATGGTATAATCAGCTAAAGTCGAGCCTTCAACTCCTTATTTTATTTCATCTAATTCAATTATTCACTACTTTCTTAAGAAAATAAATGTTAGATACTTCTTTTTTACTATATACTCGTAAAGGACTGCTTTGATAAGAACCATTAGAGGGAAAGTCCGCGAAATCAATCAATAGGATTCGCATTTAGAATTACAAATGTATATATTACACCACTGTTCTCGAAAAATTTCCGTTATAAAGTACTCAAAATTGTTTATAAGGGGATATGAGGTTAAAAGTATGATTTTATCGAGAACTATTAAAAATAAATTTTTTTATATAACAAATTTTTCAAGATAGAATATGGTTGTAAAAATAATGCGATCCAATCCATTAGTAATGGGGTGCATCCTTCACCCAGAGCTTATTAGTGCAATAAATTTTATAAAAATGCTTTAGAATTGCGTCCTGTAAGTGGAACACAAGGATACACGGAGATATCTTAGTTAGTCCATGAAAACTATATAACTTTTGTTTTCGTTTCTGTAACCTCTATGTGATCTCTGATAGGTAAGATTAGGCGTAGTAGGTAAGCTAGCGTTTTCGGTTCTCAGCCTAAAGGGAATAAGAAAAAATAATAAAGATTTTTCGAATAAAGTGTTATGCCTTGAAGTATGCATAAGAAATTTTTTATTCGTAGTCTAATAATGTGCAACAAAAATAATGTTTAGTTATTTAACGATAAAGGACAAAATGAGGCCTCAAAATTTTCTACTCTAATCTAATGTTATATATAATATTATATATAATAATAAATAATTTGGGAATATCTAAAGGAAATTTTTGTTTTTATTTAATACTAAAGTTCCTTTAATATAATAGATAATAATAAGCATTTAATTAAATAAGAATGAAAATAAAATGAAGACCTGCAGATATTTAATAACAATTTGAATAACTAATTAAAAGCATATGTAAAGAACATATTCAAGAATTGTATGCAAAGCTTGTTGAATTGTAATACTTAGAATTATACTTTTTTTTTTATAAGGGATTCGCTCTTAGCCTGGCCCTCTATTAAGATAACGAATAAAGAAAAAAATTGAATGAACGGTTCTCTCTTTATTAAGGTACAATAGAAATATAATAAGATAATCATATGAATAGTGATGATTACAATATAAATATAGTCATCATAAGAAGTATATATGTTATGTTAACGTTATTATGAAATTTCAACAACAACCAACAAACTGTACTATTATTAATAAGGCTTAAATTCTTTTGTATTCTGCCCTTATTATAATGATTCTTTGGGATTCAACGTATTTAAGTAGTACACGTGAATGTAAGGGAATAAGTTTTTACATTTTCATTTTTTCTCTCATAAATTTTCCATTAAGCTTGATCCCTAAGCAAGTTGAGAATTTGAAAAAAAAAAAAAAAAAAATAATAACTAAACGGAGGAGGAGTAGGTTTTAAAGACAGATGGTAATTTACATAAGCATGTGTAGTTGAAATATTATTTTAATCTACCATCTGCTTTCAAATCTTGTTTCCTTCTTGTCACATACGTAGATAAATACCTTTCATTTGTTGTTGATTAATGCAAAAAAAAAAAGGAAGAAGAATGAAAGATATAAAAACCAACACAAATTTTTTTCTTATCATATCGCACGATCATCATAATCACTCATATGTCAACCATGACTATGTGAACTCATAGTTAAAATTATTGTTTTAGCTTTGAAAAAGTTATGTTTTAATTATGCTTTGTATGTTGCCTACTTATGAGGAAATTTTTTGTAAATATTATTAACATATCTTTAGGATTTTCATCTCAGATTTAATAAATTTTGTTTTTACCGTCATTTTCTATTTGCAAAACAAAAAAGGATTTCTTTTTTCCTTATTTCCTTGTCATTAGCAACTAGTACTAGTAATCAATGTTCACCCAATTAAAAGCCGAAAAAGTTTTTGGAGACATGAGTAATTTGATGATATAAGATAAACAAACTTTTTTCCGAAGGAAATCTTACTATATATGCACTCTACTCTACTTGTAACAAAGACTATATTACGTTTATGAGGATGTTATCAAAATCCCAAAAAAGACTTAAGAACGACCCAGGTTGATTTTGGTGCCAATTGTTTCGATATCACATTTCTATATCGACTTCAGTCCATCTGTCTCACTAACTATTTGATCTTTTTCTTTGTGCGCGTATTTCGAAAAGCCCACGAGGACTTAAGAGAGACTCAGCTTTTATTAGGGCAATCGATTCGGAACCACAATTTTCTATCAATGTCAGCTCATTTATCCCTCCAGCTATTCGATCTTTTTCCTTGTAAGGGTATTTGCAAAATGTACAAGGACTTAAGGGAGGCTCAGCTTTTCTTTACATTGATAACACCCGATACGAAATCACATTTCTACATCGACTTCAGTCCATATGTCCCACCAGCTATTCGATCTTTTTCCTTGTGCGAGTATCTCAAAAACCTCTCGAGGATTTAAGGGAGACTCAGCATTTATTATGCTAATCGATTTGGAATAACAATTTTATATCGCTTTCAGTCCATCTGTCCCACCAGCTATTCGATCTTTTTCCTTTTGCGGGTAGTTCCAAAGCCTCAAAAGGAGTTTATTGGGATTCACTTTTTATTATGCGAATTGATTCGGAATCTCATTTTTATATCGACTTCAGTCCATCTGTCCCACTAGCTATTCGATCCTTTTCCTTGGGCGGGTATTTCGAAAATCTCCAAGGATTTAAGGGAGATTTTTATTATACCACCCGATCAAAAATCACATTTTTATATCGATTTCCATCTGTCCATCTGTTCCTTCACCCGTTCGATTTGTTTCTTGTATTTTTGCACTTAAACTCCCAAAAACCAACATTTAAGACATATTTGCGAAATTTGCTAGTTTTACATATTTTAGCCCAGCGGCCGATACTGTTCAAATTAGACTGAATCTGGGGCCATTCTGCTTATAATCTCATATTTTGAAGAATTCTTTGTAGAGTGATGCATCTTACATAATAGTCGACCCTACCAAAGAGTAATATTCTAACTTGTTTCCTCTTAAAAGCTTTCTTTACTTCAAAAAGTTTTTCTATTATGAGCACTTAATTATCATGGACTGTCAGTATCGATTAGCATCTAAATTTTAGTTTTTATGCGTTTTCTTTACAATGAAATTTTCTTTAAAGAAAGTAGTCCTGGCAAGTAGCACATCTTCTGTCGTGTTATAGAAGAATTTTTTTTATAAACGAATTAAGCATTGTTAAAATGTTGGATTACGAGCAAAGATATGTTTTGTCGTTGGATGAGTTATAGTCAGTGACACAAAAAAAAAAGACAAAAAAAAAACAAAAAAAACTCTGGTTTGTCAATTAGGCCTGTTTTAGTAATTTGCAAATTGAATTTTCTCTTCTTTCGCATGTTGGATGATTTAATTCAAAATAAAATAAAGACATGTTCACGCTTGATGTCAGGCAATGTTAGTGAATGCCCGATATACGTTACAGTTGCTTTGTTTGCTTTTGCACTCAAAATTAAAATTTCAGTTTTACGTCTTTACTCTGAAGACTTTACTTTTCTCATTGCACACTCGATCTCTATTTAAATGTTTATTTTTTTTATTTTTTATTCTTTTTTTTTTTTGTAGGGAATAATTTTTTATTAGATATATATTTTTATGATGCAAATAGAAGTCGAATTGTTAGAGACTGAGAAGACTTTTCATTATGTTTACAATTTTATGCGGGAAAGCAAGCAAAAAAGTTATACTTGCTTTGATGAAGGAGAAGGAGGAGAAGGAGGAGAAGAAGGAAGAGGAGCAGGAAGAGGGGGAGGAGTGCCAGATATATACAGATATATGTCAACCAATTGCCTTATTAAGACAATTTGCCATCAAATCTTTGAAAGCATTACATTTAATATTTATGAAAAACTTTAGATCAACGCTATATAAAATAGCTAAAGCTATATATGTGCCCATAATTATGAAAGTGGTCTAAGTCATATATTTCTTGTTTCAAGATATTTAACGAATTGCATACGTCATCATGGAAATTACGGAAACCCCAGTTGTATTTCGCTTACAGTCGGTTAACGAAATAGAAAATGTTGGATATGGAAATCGAATAAGGGCCCATAATATCGAATACGAATCCATATTGATATTCTCTACGATCTTCTTTTGCTTCTTTCTGGTGTAGTGAAAGAAAGTTCCTATCTCGTTCGGTGTAATGAAAATGTAAATCATGACTTTGTTGAAGAAGTTCATATAATTTGTTTAAATTTTTGTCTTTCATAATTTCTTTTCGTAATTAACACTAAATGAATTTCACATAATGGTTCAATTTTGACGATATCGTAAAAATTACATTAAATTAATTTAGTTTAAAATAATTTGGTGTAAAATAATTGATAAACTAATTTTTTGTTAATTTTGACTTACACCATTTTCACAATTAGCGACACATATATCACATATATGATATAATAATTTGTCCAATTATTAATTTTTCGATTCTTTGTATCTTTGGCAGATCTGCTTGTAATAAATTCATTTCACTGTATGGCTCGTAAATTCCAAATTTTTATTTCAATCTTGATTATCGTGATACAAATAACAAATGACCGGTAAACAGAGAAGACTACTGCTAATACTTAAAATTGATCTAGAGTTTTTGTTATTCTTAATGTTTAAAATTAAAATTCAAATCTGTTATATATCTACCAATAATTTTCGAATACAGATGAATCACAAAAAATTTTATCAAATTTTTACAAACGTTTCGAATCACTTAATAATTCTCCGTATTCCTCAAAGGCTGAAGGACGAAATCGATTAAAACTTTGATTTGAGTTAAACATCAACCGTGACTGCCCAATTGGTAGAAAATAAATTTAAGAGATTTATTGCAATAAAAACTCGCAAAACTCTTTCGGATTAGGACTATAGCTCGGTTGATGATCGAATACTACATTTTGACTTTTTTCTTAAATATTTCTACGTTTTAATTTCACCGTTAATTCTTAACAATTTTTTTTTTTTTAATAACGAATGACCTGACGCCATTTTATTTATTATTCTTCTTTTTCCTTTTCTTTTATTTTAATCTAAACTAACAATTGGTACCATTTGATTATGACGATTAGTTTATTAATTGAAAAAAAAAAAAAAAAATCCCTAAAGAGCCGAGAACATCATCATCAAGCACATATCGCGAACTGAAATACCAGTAAAGCGAGTTAACGATCCGATAATTTCAAAACAAAAAAAAAAAAAAAATTAAAAATTTCAAATTATGTGAAGCGTTAAATTGTGTGATTAAAACGTCTGAATATTTCCAAGGGCTGGTATTTTTTTGTTGGTTCTTTTTTTTTGTTTTCACTTCTAATTTTTATTCCCTAGAGGCTAACGAGTTACCTGTAATCATGATGATGACAGTGATGATGACGACTTTATGAAGCGGGATGAAAAAACCCATTGATAAAAGCAAGCTTATATGTAGGCAATGTGTGTGTGGGTGTGGGTGTGTGTGTGCCTGTGCATATGTAATTTAAGCTTCACCTATATGCCAGTTAGAATGACCATAAAAATATAAATTTTACGATTAGAGTATAATTGTTGATAAGCATACATAGTAAACGAACAAAAAATAAAAAAAGAGATCACAGGTAAGAGTATGAAGCGGGAAACATTAGGTGAATGTAAGCTATATACAAGCAAACTGAGATGCAGAACAAAACAATAATATTTTCGGAAATATATGCATTTGAAGGCATTCAACGGTTCAACATTCAAATGATATTACGAGGGGTGTATGAAAAGTACTGCAAAAAAAACAAGAAGAAGAGAGAGAACTGCTTTGATAGACTGCTTGCTTAAAAGATATATACGTATATATATATATATATAAGTATGTATGTATATATATACTTTAAAATCTTTTTTTTTTTTTATATAACTAAACATTTTTCAAACAATTTTTGTTGATGAAAAAAAAAAGGAAAAGAAAATTTTTTTTTTTTATACGTTTCTTGCAAAAGTCATGACATTTTAAGCATATTTTATGGTTTTACTTCTGCCATAATTAAGGAAAAAATGTGGAGTATTTTGTAAACGAAGCCAACAAAAAAAAAAGAAGAACACACACAAGCAAAGATAGAACTTCTAAAAAGGCGAGCAAAAATGAAGTTTTTCCACTTGAGTGGTAGTATTTCAAGCCATTTTCTGGGGTACAGAAGGGATTTTTTTTTTTCGTTTATTGCCTTTTCCTAAACACAACAAGTGCATAATTGTAGCATATTTTAGAGGGCTAACTACGCTCTCACTATTATAAAACATACTTAAAGTGAAAATAACGTCAACTGATAAAGGCTTAAAAAAGCATGATGAACGGAAAATATCTGAGTAAACATTTTTCCATATTTTTTTTTTTTTATATTTTTTTTTTTTTTCTTAAATAATATCAAAAAAGTTATTTAAATAAAAAAATTTAAAGTTTTTTTTTGTAATCTTTTTCACTTTCGGCTTTGGGCAATTTGTAATTACTGCTTACGACGTTTAGATAGTTTAGTTTAAAAAAAAAAGAATTCTTGAAATATTTTCTGTAGAATATTTTGCTTCTTCTGCAAAACTTAAACAATTATTATTGGTCTGCATTTATTGTTATAAAATTTGTTGTTATATAAGAATTTTTTATTGCTTTCAATATTTCTGATGAATAGAAATATTTCTAAAGAAAATAAAAAAAAAGCAATTATTTAATCGTTTTCTTATCATTACATTATTCATTGGAGTTTATGGTCTTAATTTGTGGTTAAAAAGTTGCATTTCTAGGTTCTCATTAAGAACAAAACAAATAGAAAACTATTATCATTTTCATTATCAGAAGAAAATATTATTATCAACATTCGTCTTTTAATCATAAATTTTGCAAACGAATCATTTGAAATAATTATATATTTTGAAGCCAAAGCTTACTACTAAATGTATAGAATTATTAAACAACAAATAGATAACAGAAAAACACAAGTTCTAGCTTATATAATAAAGGATATATGATAAGTATATACTTTAAGCGGTTCTCGGTATTTTTAGCTTCAAACATTTGAAAGATTTTATCGATAATTTATTTTTGTTTTTTAATTTTATTTTAATTTCACATATCCAAGAGAAAATCAAAATTACTGAAGTAATTTTTTATTCTTTAGAGTTAAGTTATATATGCAAGCTTACTGTTAGAAAACAGTATGTTGCAGCATTGACTATTAAAGAAATCAATTTGTCGGGTTGTGGGATTAAGTCTACCCCAGCTGACTTCGAATAAGAGAACCACACTATTTGGCAACACTAATCTTGAGTTGAGTGAAGATCAGAATGGAAGAAGAACAGAGTCTCCTCTTCCCGTTTGTTAAGAGATCGTTAAGAAGTCAAGACGTAAGATAAGATTTGGTGTCCGATATCATACTTGTAAGGTACAGGTACAAAATTTTGCAACTCATGCAGCAAGAGCAGCAGGCAAGCTGATGTCGAACAGACAGACGGACAAGCAATTAAACTTAAATTGACCCAGAAAATTATACTGATTTGATTGCCACAATAAGAGATGGGTCTATCTGGTGGATCTGAGTATTGCGTACATACATACAAACTGAATATACATCTAGCAATGGTTATAAAAAGTTTACTTTCAACAATTTCGGATGGACTTTTGGCCAAATGTCTGTCATATGTTTTACTTTTAATTTAAGTAACGCTGTTTTTGTAAGTTCTCAAACGGCTAGATACGATATAGACACGGTAGATTTAGAAAATTATTAAATTTTTATTGTGAATTTAAAATTACAAGAAATACAGGCTTAAGCAAGACTTAGGTCGAAAAAATATTTCTATTTTTCGAAAATATCTATCAAAAGTCCATTAAAATGAATCAATCAATGAATCAAAAGTTTTATGAACTTTATTAGAACTTTATTAGAACTTAAGGGCAAACTTTTACATTTGGAATTTAAAGTCTATCGATGATTAAGGAGTTACGTTAAAGCTACAACTAACTCGAAAAACATACCAAACAGAGAAGTGCGATTAAAGTTTTAAGTAGAGCGATAGTTTAAATTACTTTTATTTCGTTGACTTTAACTGGGGGAAAAAAAATGTAATTTTTAAGCTACAAAAAAAGATTCAGTTCATCATTTTGGATATAATACTTGAATGCTGAAACGATCATTTACAATAAAAAAAAAAAAAAGAAAAAATATTTGCAGCTTTATCCCTTAAAAACTAACAAACGAAAGCAAAAAAAAAAAAAAAGAACGCTAACCATCCCATTAATATCAACCGTAATAAAAATAACAAGATAAACTGTCAGCATCACTTGAATTAATAATTCTGTCAAATAAGTTGGAATACGTCAAGAGCAAGCAATGCTTCTAAGTTACGTCAAATATAAATTGCAACTAAAATTACGTACAATAACGAAAAAGTCTCTGACGCATTAACAAAATGTCACTAAGATGTGTGGTGGACACATGTGTGCATTTCTGTTTATGTAAGAAATAAAAAAGAAGAGAAATGGAAAAACAAAAAAAAATACAAAAAAAAAA
>KK351162.1:445437-481999 GCA_000671755.1 Glossina brevipalpis | reverse complement strand
AATATCAACAACAAGTTCTTCCAGGGACTTAGTTAAGTAACGCTATGTAATTGCAGCGGATCATTATCTTCCATCCAATAGGCGCTGAGATGTTCAAAAATTCCTCTCTATACAAGCTGAAGAAGCAAATTCCCATTAACGATGAAATTTGATTAATATTTTATCTTTTTAAAACAAAATAAATGGGAAATATTGCGGCCCTTTTATGATCACGGCGTCTAAAAATTGTTTTAACATTTCTAGCTTTTATATATTTATTTATATTTATATGATCTTGAATTCTGAATTTTGTTTAGTACAAAATTGTCAAAAATCTTCCTTACCGTAGATACTAAACTTTTTGTCTTTAAATGCTTTCTTTCCTCCATTTGCCGACATATGACATTTAAAGTTCTTTTTTTTTTAGCTCTTGATCGGCAGGCACTAAACAATCGGTTTAAGCATTGTATATAGTTTTTCTTTATTCTTTTTTGTTTTTTTTTTTGTAATCTTTTTCGATATTTCTTGCAGCCTGGGGATAGACAACGAATTTATGGTAAGAAAGCAATATAAGTGTAGCAATAAATAATAAAAACAACAACAATTTCTTATGCAAGTGTATAATTGTATTGTGTGTTCAAGTGTTTTGTAGGCATGCATACACACAAACACACAGTTATGTACGTACACATTAGTAGCATGTTTATCTAATGTAAATAAAATTATTTCGTGTATGTTTTAGTTTATTTAAGTTCTCTCAACACATGTCACTGCTTGCGTGTTTTGAATACATTTTTTTTCAAGTTCCTTTTCTATTGTTGCATTGGTCTACTCTTATCTGTCTATCTATCTTACTATTGAAGTGTTGCCTTTTAAACAAAAAAAATTATTTATTTATGTTTTGCCTAATCAAGAATATCCTTTTAATAATAAATAACAATTTCAAATTTATATAAAACTTAATAATATGTAATAAAAAGAGCAATAATAACAACAACAACAACAAGAATAACAAAGTGTTTGTGACATATCCGTTTAATTACGGTTTTCAACAAACCTAAAGCAGATTCCAAGACAAATCTCTTTTGGGATTTAATATTATATAACGTAACTGTTTTTATATTCAATTAAAATAATTTTCTGCTCTTATCTCTGTCTGCCTAAATTTTCACTTAAATTTCGTTTTTTTTTCCTGTTTTTTTTTATTTTTGTTTCTTTTTTTTTATTGTTATAACTTTAGCAGCATTCAACCGTTTGCTCGTCACAAATTTCCACAGAGTTTTAGTTGATATTAATGTCACTGGTTGTGGTTTTAATGTCGAGAAACGCATGCAGACATTGCATACACACATATATATATGTAGATATATTCAGTGAAAAGAAGACGGATGAATGAGGAAAGGAAAGCAGGGAGAGAAAACTAACCAAACGGATATTATTATTTTATCACTTGAAGAGTCTTACAGGATGGAAGGGATAGAAAACATAGATAAAGTCAGTGCTGAAGTTAGTACACGCATACATATATATCCATACATATATATACATATATATATATACATATATATATACATATATATATATATATGTGTGTGTGTGTGCGTGTGTGTTTATGTGGTCACAGTGTCTTAGAGAAAACGTTAAGACACATAGAATAGAAGAAAACTCTCGAGAAAACTCTTCGAAATACGTTTAATAAAAGTTATATAACTGAACTGAACATTAAAAATTTAGAACCCAGAGTTTAAAATATTCAAAAAAAAATCTATTATATGGCAAAATGAGATTTCTTGTTGTTTTATTTAAGTTTCTATATATATTCTTATATATCTCTTTTCAATTTTGATATTTTCGTAGATGATTTCATAAGAATTTGATTTTTAGTTTATTTTTAACTACTTAAAGTGTTTGCAATAGAAAATTATTCTTCGAAATAATCCTAAATCCTAAAATATGTTTTAAAAAAATAATAGTTATTACGCTTTCTCTCTATCCGTAATTTGAATTTCATTCTCTTTATGAGTCTATCTCGCTCTCCTTTTTTCTTCCCTTCTCTTCTCTTCTCTTCTCTTCTCTTCTCGTCTCTGCTGTTCATAAAATATGTAATTTGACATCATTTATTTGTTAAACTCATTTGAAATTCTAATAGAAATTTATTTGTGTGCTTTAGGCAAAATGCGTGGCAGAAATATGCAAATATATTTTAGGTAAAACCTTTCTTGTGCTTCTCTTTCTCGTTGCTTTTCTAACGATGCTTTACACTATATAAATCCTAATTATCATATGTATGAACTTATGGCAAAATGAAAAAAAAAAAAACAAAAAACAAAAAAGCATTTAGTTCTAGATCTTCTTCTAAGGCACCTAAAGTGTCATTAAAATTTTCATCTATATCATCGTTGCTATTGTTACTGCCGTTGACTGTCAAATCATTTAATGTCATGTTTTGCAATGACAAATGTTACATGTGGTGTTAAATTTGACACATGCTGAGAGTGCATCAACCGTACACGTATCCATACATATATATATATATATATGTAAAGTCTTATAAGTGCATACATTTAGAAATTTTAATAAACATGCAAAATTAAGCAATTTATGTCTGACAAGATTTTGACATTGATTTTAAAAGTGTTTTGCTGGAAAAAGGAATATAAAGGAAAGAGAGACAAAATGTTGATAATTTTATAACCAATATAGTTAAGTCGAAATGAAGAGGCAAAAATTGTAAAATGAACGACTGCTGTAATTCAGAAGAGACATAGCTACGAAATAGGATTCTTATTAAACTCGATGTAAAGATTATCGATTGATCTTGTGCAGAAATATTTAGCTTCTTTATATGTTAACTTATTCCTTTTCGTATTCATATTCGTCTCGATATCCCTGTTCGTATACATGTTCGTACCCGTATACCTATTCGTATTCGTACCCCTATACATATACATATTCGTAATCGTATTTGTCTTTGTATTTGCATTCACGTTCGTATTCATTTTTATGTTTATATTCATGTTTATGCTCATATTCATATTGATATTCATATTCACATTCATAAGCATATTCATGTTCATATTCACATTAATATTCATATTAATATTCATATTCATAATCATATTCATATGCATATTCATATTCGTATTTATATGCAAATTGTTATTCATTTTCATATTCGTATTCATATTTATATTCATATGCAAATTCATATTCATATTCACATATATATGCAAATTCATATTCATATGCAAATTTGTATGCAAATCCATGTTCACATTCACATATATTAATTAATATTCATATTGATATTCATTTTCACATTCATACTCATATTCACATGCACATTCATATTCATATTTATATTCATATGCAAATTCATATTCATATGCAAATTCATATTTATATGCAAATTCATATTCATACGCAAATTCATATTCATATGTAAATTCATATTCATATGCAAATTCATTTTCATATTAATATTCATATTGACATTCATATCCACATTTATATGCATATTCATATGGAAATTCATATTCATATGCAAATTCGTATTCATATTCATATCCATATCCATACTCATATTCATAAGCATTTATAAATTCATATAATAAATTCATATTTATATTTACATTTTTATTCATACTCATATTGCTATTCATAGTTATATTCATATACATATTCATATTCATAGTTATATTCACATTCATACTTATGTTCATATTCATCATAATATTCAATACTATTGCAGTACGCTTATCGTTTTCCGAAAGATTAGTTGACGAAGGAACTTTTAGATTTAATTCGTTTTTTTTTTCTCAATAAAGCGGTTGCTTAACGAACTATGAACAAATGGGGCGATAATAAATATGCAGTAGATTTTTGCTCATATATCTTAAATGACTGGTTATCTTTTGTGCCTAATTCACGAGTTCTAAAGAAATCGTTTCGTTTACTTTGGGTTTGAGGCAGTAAGATAATTGCGTTGTCTTTGGATATTAAAGGTATTCACAGCGTTTTATTGACGATGTCGCTCTATAATTAATGCCGTGATAATTGATCAAGATTATATCAATTAAAGCCAACAAAAAAATTGTTTACAATCTCCTATAATCGTTTGCTATGCTTGTAGTGGTGCTTTATTAGTCATAAAGAAAAAACTAAATTGATTCATAAGAAAATTAGTTTTAAAACATTTAACAATAATTAATAATTTCTATTGATATGCAAAAATGCTAATGATCAAATACTTATTCAGACTGTATATCATTGAAATGATTGTAGAATACGTAATCAATGAAATCTGTATTACAAAATGATATTGAATTTTATTTAATTTGGATAGAAATTCTTTTTCTTGAAACAATACATGCTCTGCTTTTGTTCTGGCCAACACTGTAAATGATATCAAGTTTTTTTTTTTGTTAGTACATTTATCAAATCGAATTTTATTGATAACTCGATGAAGGCATAATAAATACGGAGCTCATGTTGATAAAGGAAAAAGGCTTATGTGTTATAAAGTTGATAAAGATGGTTATAGCTATTGAAGCCTTTTTAATGGAGAAAATTCTCTCAAGCTATTGTTGAAATAAACTTCTTTATCAAAATTAAGCACTTAACGTTATAAGGTTCGTAAGTATCACTCTCTCTCTCTCTCTCTCTNTTTTTTTTTTTTTTTTTGGTTTTTTTCATTTCTTTCGTTAACTGTGGCTGGCTGACTGTCTTCATAAAAAAAGAATAACAATAAAACATTTATTCACTTACACTCTGCATAAAAACAGGACAAAAAAACCAGATACATTTGCATGAATCCTTGTGCATAGGTGTGTTGTCATCATTTTAAAAACACTTACCTGTAAAAGAAAATAGAGAAAAAATGAAGAAGTAAAACACACGCACACATTAAATATTAAAGTAGTGAAAATGATTTACAATGTGTGACATAAAAACAGACGAATAATAGAAGTGAAATATTTAAGTATATAATGGAGACAACTAAAATCAAGTAAGTTGATGAGATTACACATAAAGTTTTGTGAACTTATTTTGAAATAATTCTGTAGATGTGATACACAAAGATGAGTAATAAAAAGGACAAAAAGGAAAAGAAAAAAGATATATTTTGAAGTAATTCAGTTCATTTTATGCTAGCAATAGATGAGATAAACAAAACAGAATCAAAAAAAAAAGATTTCATTCGAAATGTTGTCTGACAAAATTCATTGAGATTAGGGGCCCTCGGAACTGAACTAAAATATTTCGAAGTAAATTTTATGTTAAGTTAGAAACTTTTTAATATTTTTGTAGAAAATTATTTCCTTAAAAAAAAAGTCACTAAAAAGCTATAATTAAAATTTGAAATCAATCAAACTTGATAACGATATCAACCTTAAAAACATTTTATTTGAAAAAAAAAAAGTTGTAAGTACTTGTAGTTTGTAGTCTTAGACTTCATGCGAAGAAAATGATTTTTTATCACATAAGTCAAAAAAAAAGTAAGAAAATTATATTTTTCTATACCCAGCATTTTTACTTTAAAATAAGTTGAAAAAATTATATTTTAAGAGGTGGGCGTGACAAATTTTTTCTATTTTTATAGAATACCGCGGAAATTTTAATTTTTTAAGCTAAGAGCATTGAGCAAAACACCGAGTGGTTTCAGCTTCTTTTCGAGTGAACGCGTGGCCTGTAATTGATTTGGTCCATTGTCAACATCAACTTATTTGAAAGAACTTCTAATTTTTCCGCCAAATTTAAAACCGATATCTTCAGTTTTACCGCAGACATCACGTAGAGATTGCAAACAGATAGATGGACAGACGGACAAATAGACACGTCCACGTAGGTTCCGAATTTCATATTGATTAAGGATATGGTTTCTAAAGCATATTTCTTAAGGTTACAAATATTTTCACANAATGTTATAAAGATAAACTACATCCACAACACAAATGTCATAATAAAATAAGAAGAACACATAAACAGAGATAGATAAATGCAGTATAGCTATGAATGCTGCTACGTACACATATATTTTTATATATATATTTGATGTTCACATACAGTTGCTTATGAGGTTTCATAAATAATTTCAATATTGCGTATAAAGTTTTCTCAGAACTATTTTATATATATATATATATACACATACACACATACACACATATATTGCCATCCGTGCTAGTATGTGGAGCAGAACACACACATATGTTCATATAGTTAGTTGTTATCTTGAAAAGTAGAAACAGCGTCATCATCACCATCATCATCATCGTTATCATCACAAGCACGGCGAATACAAACCATTTGGCAAAATTCTTGATGATGAAAATAAAGTAGATTTGAGAAAGAATGCTATTTACTCGTTATGAAGGTTTTTGAAAGAAACCATAAATTTCTATAAATGTGTGTAGGGTGCTTATCCAGTTTGTTTGCGTTTTTATATGCAGAGTGTGTTGTATTGGATTGCAGATGAAAACGAAAATTCCCCAAACAACATATTGCGTAAACCATACCACGGTATTTATGGAATAATATCTACGATATCCATGTGTGTGTGTGTGTGTGTGTGTGTATTGGTACATCTAGAGATGCGAAAACAAAACCAAATCCCAATTGAGTACTAGTATCAGTATAAATAGCTTTAGCAATGACATCACTATTGTTGTTGATGAATATTACGATAAAGATGATGCAAAACACCATCGTACAGTAACGTCATCATCTATGCAATCACCGTGCGTGCTGTGTGCTGCTGGTTAGCATCGTAGCAAGCAACAAAGAGAGCTACCGGGTGAAATTAAAGTATAATACAATACATGACATTGCAGTCTTTGCATAAATTTGTTTTTGCTTTTTCGGGGTTTTATGATTGGTTTCATTGTTGATTATGATTTGGGGTTTTTTTTTTTTTTTTTTTTTTTTTTTTTTTTTGTTTTTTTTTTTTTTTTTTTTTTTTTTTTTTGTTTTGTATAAGGCCAGGCCAGCATATGGATGCTTACATCATGCTGTACTTATTTGTTACATTTTCTCTTACATTTTATGTTATGGTTACAGTTAAGCTTTTAAACGAATTTTGTTGCTGTTGTTATTTTTTCATTTTGTTTTTGTTTAATGCATTATCTTTGGTCAAACTGCACTGCATGCACATGCATCCTGAATATATACATCAAAGTTATTGTTATTGATTTGGATTGATGCTCATATGTACATGTACACATGTATGTGTATATCTATAAATACATATATTTATATACATATATATATATATATACATATATATAAATATGCTTGTGTATGTGCATTGCAGTAAATAATAAAAGCAACAACCAAAAAGTAATAACTTTATAGGATTATGATCTTTCGCTCTACGAATACTTTTAGAAAGAATGGTGCATGTGCTCGTATATATGCGCATATGTGTGCATATGTGTGTTTGTTTGTATGTGCGAGTGACTGTGTGCAAATATTTTATGTCATCAGATTATAAGTTTGAGCTAAATATTCAATATATGAGTGGGTTGGGGTGACATGTGTGTGAGATAAATTTTTTTTATCGTTTTTTTTTTTTTTTTTGGTTTTTTGGTTTTTTCTCCAACATGTTACTAAGAACAATAAATTCAACTTAAGTTTATGGCAACAACACAAACACAAACATTAGACTACAATGAATGCTACACATATATTAAATATTGTTTTATTATATAAGATAAAAAAAAAAAGAAAAAGTTTAAGGAAACCAAGAAGAAAGACGAGGGAGAAGGAGACAGAAAGAGAGAGAGAGATAGAGATTAATATCAAATGGAATCATATTCCTTTTAAATTAAATATAAGAAATAGATCAGATCTTGAAGAGAAGTCTATAAAAAGTATCAAGCAATTCGTGAAATGTAAAAATCAATTAACTGAATCGGATTCATTTTTGTATTCAATTCGTAGATCATAATGCTAAGTGTTTGTGTTTATGTTTATATCTTTTATCTTTTTTATTTTTTTTATATTTTTAAAAATATTTTTAAAATACTCACTTTTGTTTTTCAATTTTAGTGATTACTGAGACTGTTGTACTTGGGCTTCTTTCATTTGTAAGCAGAAACTAAAAATATGAACGAGCCTAATACTAGTACTCTATCGAAATCATGAGGGCTTTAGTAAAAGGGAGACATGTAGAAAGTATGGGTGAAGGCAAATGGATAGTTCGACTTACCATTTAGTCTAGACTTAAGTCGATCTAGATTATCAAAGGAAAATACAAAATTACTGCTTCATGATTTTCATTGAAGGAATATAAGAAAGCGAAAAAGAAAAAATCTGGGTCATAAAATAGAATCAAAGACAAAAAAGTAAGAATAATACTTGTTATCATAAAGTGATGTCTGCTGGTGATATCGCTATCCTTAATGCCTTAAGCGTAAAGTTTACTTTATAATGATGTTCCTTAAAAGCAAAGATTCAATGCACGTTATGATTTCCTTAACAAACTGACAATGTATTCAAAATTATACATTATCAGATAGAACTATTATATAAGTTCCTACATATAATAAAAGTGCAAATTAGATGATTGACAATTTCTCAAGCTATATAGTAAGAAAGAAAGAAATATAGAAAGAGAGAGAGAAAGAGAGAGAGATAGAGGGGGACAGAGAGAGAGGGAGAAAGAGAGAGAGAGAGAGGGTTGAGAGTACAAATTGGATGATTGACAATTTCTCAGCTGCATAGTAGAAGAGATTGAGAAAGAGAGAGAGAGGGAGAGTTGAGAGTGCAAATTGGCAAATTAACGATTGACAATTTCTCAACTGCATAGTAGAAGAGTGAGAGAGAGAGAGAGAGAGAGAGAGACTGACAGAGAGAGAGAGAGACAGACAGAGATTGAGAGAGAGAGAGTTGACAATTTTATAATGAAATCTTACTTCATCATCTATCTTTTTCTGACTCGTATTAATCTAAAATTTCTTCATCATCAGTCTTTTCAGAATGATTGACGCCTGTATCCGCAATTTGTTACGTATGGATTTATGATGAGAATTATAAAATCATTAAAATTCAGGTATTGTCTTTGTAATTTATTTTGTCAATATGTCTTTTGCATAATTTCCGTATAATTTTAATCTTTTTGTGTTCTCGTTTGTTTTATTTGTTTTTGGTAAGAAAAACTAATTTATTTTTCATTTAAAGAGTAAGAAAATATAGAATAAAAGGATTTAATATCAACAATGAAAACTTTAATGAGAAAAACTTTATTAGAAACGTATCCATACCACATACATACGCAAGCAGTGATAATTAATTATAATTAAATTGAATTTTAATTAAAAACTACTTTTCCTGTTTACTTAGAAGAAAGATGCTAACAATCTCGTCGTTTGTTTCGTTTATGCTGCAAAAAGTAAAGTACTTGAGTGCTGACTTCGATGTTTTAAGGGTACTAGGCACGACATGGGGATGGAACTAACATCTAGTCGCTACCAACGAAAGTTTAAATATAAAGAATTAAAAGCGTTGTTTAATGATGCGAGCTACGACACGAAGTTGCTAATTTCGAGAATTTTAGAATGAAGGTGAATGTATTCACAAAAATTTTAACTGTTTGCGAACTTAAACAGGAAGAAGTTGAAAAACGAATTTCTATATGCTGATGAAGAAACGAATCGAAAAAGGGTATGAACTAGATCTGGTGTAGGATGATCAGCTTTTCAGCTTTGCATTTAAAGGTATCAAATAGGGCATCAGAAGCTTCTTAAATACTACCAAGCCATGATTGCGCAAATTTACTGTAAACGGCAGATGAATCCGTACCGAGCGTTAGAAGAAAAATATCAGTAATATGCCAAGAAAGTGATAAGACATTTGCTCAGTATTGCGTAGCTTATCTTCTTATTGCATAAATATTTCAAGTAACCTTGAAATCGCTAAATAAGAATTAGATATTTCTATTTAGCTCAACCTATGACTTAAGACTTAGCAGTTAGATTTTTCGATAGACAAAAAAAAAAGCTCTCGTGATTAGTCTCTAAGATGTGCGAATTTTTCGATAAGAAATTCAGAATATTTTCAAATTAAATGATTTGAAAAGTACTGACTAAGTAATAACTAATCATGACAATGATTGATCGAATGAGTAATTTGTAATTTTTTTTTTTGTAATGAATCAGTAGTTTTCGGAAAGAATATTTTAAAACCCCAAGTAGAAATACTACAGTCTACCAAACACGGCTATTCAATACACTACATCATTTTGCTTAACACAACTCTCTTCATTTACTTTTCTCGGAAAAGTAGAAAAATTATAAATGTGTTAAGGGTTTGTCCTAAAATTAAATGTACTTGGTATGGTTAGTTTTTGCGGCAAATTACTATTAGCTACCTATTTTCATCATAAAAGATTAAAAATTGAATCTTTTCACCATATAAAAACCTATCCTTCATAGGAACATTTAAATGAAATCGTTCCCAAAAAAAAAAAAAAAAAATATAGACATACGTGGTCCAAATTCGGTGCAAGTATTTTTTATGTCAATTTACTATTACGGACAAAATACTATGAATCAGTGTTTTTTGTCATACTTGGTTTTCATGAGAATTCTTTTATGGGAAGGGATCCATAAACGAGACCTACGTGGTTCAAATCCAATAAAGTGAATTTATATAGTGATTCCATGTTTATGTCATTAAATCAGATTAGATATCTTTACCATATAAACTCTCATTTTTCATAAGAAGGCGGTTCGAAAATCGTCCCATCCGATCCAAGTTTTTCACATTTATTTTATAGACCGCAATATAAGTTTTTATATAAGGAGTTTAGTGAAAAATATTATGATTTTGTTTATGCGTGTTTCAATTGACATTCAAATACATTGAATGCATAGTTTGGCGTATAATTAAATATCACTTAAAGCTTAAGTTGATGTGTTTAAATTTATATTGAGAGGCACCATCAAAGAGTTTACTAATTACTGGAATATAATGCTACTATAGCTGTTACAATAAAATGAAATGTGCTTTTATTAATCTCAATAGCATACAATAATAATAATAATGATAAAAATAAATAGGGTTCTGATCATACAATGGTATAGAATATTATAGAATCAGTAGCAAACTGTAAAAGTGTTTGAAAGATTGATTAGTCAGCATTAGTGCACCTTAAATGTAACTAAACCTGTGGTAGTGTAAATATGCTAAGCGCCACACACATCAGAAAGTTGTAAATACAAAATTATAATGAAAGGAAAGCCCATGCGAAGAAACAATTACGAGTCGCTTACATACGTTGCAAAAGACTTTATGAGTAAGCCATCAACACTCGCCTAAAATTGATAATATCGTATGGCAGCAAAAGGTATTTAATCATACCACTGAACACAATTAATTAGATATCTCTTTGACGATCTCACGCTTTTCTTAAGTGCTTCGAAACACATAATTGTAATTTGAGAATTTATTGCCGCCTTGTAAGCCAATCAAATAAAAGCTTTATTACATTAATGATTTCTTGGAAAATTTTGTAAATACCTTTATAGCTACAGTTCTTGTAATTTTCGAGAAATTCTCTATAAATATTTAATAAGAAAATAAATGATTTTTGAATTCATGATTCATTGCACGTGTTCTGTATGCTACGTCAGATGAGTTGGAAATTTGAGAAGATTTTAATTAATTCTAAGAACAATAGAAAATAGATTATAATTGAGATTTTTAATTCGAATTTTGGTTCATTACTTTTCAATAGATTTAAATAGAGGTTTTCTGAAACTCTTTTTGATAGATTGATAAAGATTTATGATACATGTTTCCTTTACCTTAAATTAGGGCACAAGATCGTAGGATCAAATGTAAGAACCGATCATCATCACCATCGTTAAAAAAGCCATTTTATTATCTTGTGTTTTAAGCACAATAAATCAATTACAATAGTCGATCGAATGCCCTTAAAAAATTTCCGCTTGAATTTTTGTTTTTGATTTTAACAAAAATCTATCTTAACGCTTTCATACATATAATGCTTTTTACGTTGTACTAGAATTTTGCTGGGAGTAGCTTCAACTCTTTCAATAGGGTGGACTTCAATAGTGAAGTAATTTACTGACGATAACGGTAATAAATAGATATATCGCAGTGTGTGCGACGCGAAAGAAAATTTTTTTCTTATTCACCAGGTGAAATTATCCCGGAACCCCAAACTGCATTAACCACTTGAGCTCTTAAGGACGATGGTTTCTTTGAATTGATTTGAGCCTCTTCCAACAGGAAGTACAGCGATGCTGTCCAGTTGTGCTAAGCAAAGCAGTCCAAGTTATAGTTCGGGGAAGCAGTGTTATTTGTTTGTAATAATCTGGTAAAGGGATTTTACGGCGTCTTACGTCTAACAAGTAAGGTTTGAATCACTGCTGCCTGGCGGCAGGTATTTGTCAAAGGAGAGGAAGAAAGCTGGGGAAAGCGGTGCCTCTATTCCGGTAACTTCTCTTCTCGATGCGTCCCTGCTATTTAAGTCATATTGAACACTTAACTACCCTGTAGTTATCTATGATTATTTGAGGTAATAGTTGAACTGTTTGCACGCAGGTAAGTAGTGCCGATGTCTTTCCAAGTACACAATAATCAGTAAAGTTAAATGATAAAAGTTTCGGTTCCGAGATGCAAAACACTGTGTATAGCTTTCAGTTAGAACAGTTAATGTAAACATAACAAAAGCATAGTTAACTTGATTGGGATATAAAACGCGAAAAGTTTTCTTATTTAATTTATTTGCGTTCAACCAAAGCTTAGCAAAGCGCATATATTAGCTTAATTTGATTATATACGCATCTCGACATTTTATTTAAATATTTAACTCAGGTCGTACTCTTTGCCTTCTCTCTCTTGTTGTTCTTTACTAACTGTACTTGACTTTGTGTGTGTGTTTAATGGGAGAAATTATTTTAAATAATTGTTTTTCAAAATTTTTATCAAATTTATAACAAAAACTTTATTTTACGAGACTTTTTGTTACTCAACCCGTTCACGGGAGATAAACTAAAGTGCAAGCATGGATGTGTTATGTACATAAATTGCTTTGCATAGATTTACTTAACAATTTATATGTTTCTATTTGCTTGGTCATTGGTTACCAGCTCTCTTGAGATCAATAAAGCATTTTGTCCATTATTTGCGTGGTAGAAGCTGATCGAATTTTGTATTTACAATCTATATATCATATCTACCTGGGCGTACATATATGTCCACATATATATTTATTGATTTAACACAAGTTAATATACAACAACAATTGTTTCATACTCATTTCAGTATGTACAATGTGTGTGCCTATATGTACGTTATGTAATATCTATCTGTGGTGTGAATATTACTTGTTATCGTTATCTTCATTGATTGGCTTGTGGCATCAATGCTATGAATGAATGATTGTTTTATTTGATCTCGTTTTTTGTTCTTTTTTTACAAACATTTTTAATTAATCTTTTACAACATTTATCACTACGTGCGGAGGGACAATATTAAGGGTTTTGGTTCGGTTTTAATTGAATTTCATTGAAATTTTTGTACATTTTGTTGGTCATACACATACAAATGCAGAAAGAGATGTGTTTTATTGATGTACTGTAAAGATAACGTGACCAAATCATGTTATGTTTGTTTTAACACTCTTTTGCTTTTTAACATCTGTTATTATGCATTGCGGAAAAGAAGAAGAAGAAGAAGAAGAAGAGAATACAGAGAAGCGTAATCCCTGTAAGGTTAAAAGAAAATTTGTACTATTATTAAATAGAAGTTTTGCAGTGGTATGTATATACATATGTACTGTGAAGGATGAATTTTTCTATCCGGAATAATTCATTGTTTCTTTTGTCCGAGTCCTATGTATGTTGCGTTCAGTGATCTGGGGGTTTGAACTAATATTCAAAAATAATATACTTTCCTTATGATCTAAATTCTTTTTTATTTAATTTTATTAATTTTTCTAGAGTTATTACTAACAATACTCCATACGATTCTTATTACCTTTAATATTTCTTAACATGAATGTACCCCTGCTTGAATTAATCAATATCTGGTTAATTTGTCAAGTAGAGCGCGAAATTTCTTTGATTTCTCATTTGGTAAATTTTGACGAAAAGTTTGTTCTAATTGCTTTTTATTTATGTAAACCGGTGAATCTTTTCTTTCTTATGACCATGAACTTGCACTTGTTACGCTATGAGTAGTCATACGAATGATCTTAGCATTGTTTTCTTGCTCTGACACGAAAGGCGGTCTATCATACAATGAAGAAAAAATTAGTCTAAATTCTTATAATTAAACGATATATTAATAATTTAGCTTCATTTTGTAATATCGCGAATATTTTTTCTTTCTTTACATTTCAATTTATAATGTTAATGTAAACATAACAGCCCTGTTTTAACACAGCATTGAGATTGCAGAGTTTTGCCGTCAGGTTTGATCTTGAATAACAGATTTGAGAGTTTCTCTCAAATAAGATTACAGGCGGACATAATCATATAGCTAGCAGACACTCATAGATGTAAAATCCCAGAATTTGGTTGTTAGGCTTTTATTTTTGCTGTAAAGAAAGTTCATAAGATTATATTTTACCTACTCTCGATCTGGCATCATCTTAACAAGAACGCATGAAAGCGAAAGAGGAATCTTGAATATAAAACAGCCAGAGTTTTCTTGCGTTCATCCCAGCAACGGGGTGTGCTGAAGTTTTCTTCCTTCTGCGCTATTTATCCATTTGAGATCGCATAGGAATCGCTAGATATAGTTTTACTAGTTTCTAATTTAATCTAATTTAAGAATAGACTTAGGGTTGTTTTGTCGCTCTCGCTCAAACGATAGCATTTCAGCTGTCTGTAAAAACTTGTTCTATATTCAATGTTATTAGTCCTGGTAAGCTTGAGAGCACATCAAGAGCATGAGATTTTCGAGATTTTCTCAAATCTGCTACGATACTCTAATAACAACTTCTCATCTGGTATTGTGTGTTGTAACTTCGGCTTACCAAATGTAGTCATTCATCTTTACCATATACAACTTATTAAAAGAGGATATGTAGATTGGTCTTCGCTAGCAAGTCGTATGCGGTAACATCACTGTTTATGTCTCTCTCAGGATATTTCAACTCGTTTTAGTTCTATGCTCTATACTCTATACTCTATACAATTTAAAGTATAATATTTTCTTTTCTAATATTATGTTATAAGTAATAAAAGAATTTCTCTTTAAAGTACCACAAATGGAATTCATGGATCAAATAATAGTTAAACTAACAGAGTGTGAACTAAACTATGGCCAGAATTTCTCATCAATTTGAGAGTTTACATGAAAAGTATTTTTTTTTTTTGTTTTTTTTTTTTCTTTTATGTCATCACGAAAACGACTCAGCCTTAATTTAATTTATTTTTACAATTTTTTGTCTCCTTGAAGATAATGAAATTTATGGTTTTTCCACGCATTACGTAAAATCATAATAAAAAAAAAGAAGAAAAACGTAAAAGGAAATTTTCAACCAAATTGAGTAAAATCTTCTAAAAAGAAAAGTGTTATAATAAAATCAAATGAAAATTCTGTTTTTATTACTCAACTAAAAGCAATAACAAGGAAATATAAGAAAAGTGACTGAAACTGAAAAGTGTGCGCTTGCACTAAATATGAAATTAAACGTTTGATGTTATGAAAGGAAAATCGGAACGAAGGACATGGCAAGAAGAAGAAAGCAAAGAGCAACTTGGTAAAATGTTTAATGATATCGTGTTACTTGCTTTCATAGTTCTAAGAAAACGATAAAAAGGCTACATACGCCTTGACGCATATCTTAAGTGCAACACATAAAAAAATATAAGAAATATCGATTATTCTCCCTTGTCAAATGTTAACTTTTGGGTAAGCAGATGGAACCAAGAAAAAAAAATATGAAACTCTGAAGAAAACTTATTTAAAATTTCACATCAATTTTTAAGGTAAAAATTTTTCAAAGTATTTTCTTGATACACTCAGAGGTTTTTGTTTTAAACAATTTTTTTTTTTTTTTCAATTCTACTCATGGAAGTGCACAACAACATGAAGAAAAGACGTCGACTTGTAGATTGATGAAACGTTGGGACCGATGGAAACTATATATATATATATATACAGAGTCGCAAGGATGGACAGATACCGATGGTGACTGACCGTAAGACGATTATGCAGAAGGGCGATTGGACAAACACCGACTTGTATATTGATGGAACGCTAAGACAGATGGAAACTATGTATATACAGGATCGGAAGGATAGACAGATAGCGATGGTGACTGACATTAATACGGTTATGAAGAAGGGCGAATAGACAAATACAGATAAATGAATAATGAAATACAATGGATTGAAAGGGTAGACAGATGAACGTGCAGGGGGTTGAACCTCCCAGGAAATATTAATCCTGATATGGAGCGGTAGAAGGAAAAGTCGAACTAAGACGATGAAGACGAGAAGGCTTTACTAAATCGTGAAGCAGTTGCATCCAATTCGAGACACATCGCAAATTTTTTATTGCAAATTAATTATTAAATCAACTTGCATCTGAAAAATGGTTATGAAAAAAGGGAAAATAAACAAAAGCAAATTATGTTAACCTCTGAGGTAAGTGCACAACATAAGCCGATGTGTACTTCTGAGATTTCATTTTCTCTTTCGTATAGCTATGTATGTAAAGCGGATAATGTACTAAATGTACTTTTTACGGATATTGTGGCACCGCGTTCAAAGTAACTTTTCAACTTTTGTATAAATATTTTTAATTTTATTGACTTCGACTTTCTTATGTAGGATAACGTATCGTTTATGTGAGAACATAGTTTGCGGATTTACTGAAATAAAAGCGTATATGGTTATCATATTATTCATAAGCAATGATGAAAATGAAAATTACAACGAAAGGTTTGAAGAAAAATTATATTCGAAAACAAGCCGTTACGACGTAATATCAAATGTACATCTTCAAAGTAACGATCGTTTGAGTCCCGCATATGTAAATGATATGGGTCATCCACTTCGTGCTTCGGATTTAGCAATTTTCTTTCAATATACCATGTAATGCGAAACTGTTATCGAGGGCACCATAAGGTTCGTGTAATACTTGCCATTTTACAATATGGATTGCGTTTAACAACCGCTAAGCTCATTAAATTAAATAAAATCTTACTAAAAAATGTTGATGTAATTCTATAGTAGGTACGTTTCGTGTACTAAGAGCAAATTAAAAAGATTTGAAGAAAGAGGCGCAGTAACAGATTTTTTCAATCCCAGAGATCGTCGAAACGCAAGCTCGTCGCAAAATATTAGCGTTGTTAGTGAGAGGGTTGTGGAAGATCCAAATTTATATATTACACTACGCGCACAGCATTCTGATTGTTACATACATATGATTACCAATTTTTTTTTGGGGTGAATATGAGGATATCGTTGTTGTAGATAAGTGGTTTTAACAGGACGGTACCATAAGCAACATTTCCCCGGACATGTAATTTCACAATTTGGTGTTACATATTAGCCACGAAGATCGTGCGATTTTTCACGGCTACACTTTTTTTTTGGTAGAATTATGTAAAGGATCGAATTTATGCGAACATTTTTTAAACTTTTGACTCCTTGAAAATGAATTGCCGTCAAGTTATGGTCGAACTGTTGCCCGCTATATACTTCAAAAGGATCCAGTTCTCTAAGATGTCGCATAGAGAATATTTAGGTGATGTTGTATTCTACGAATAGTGACAAGGTCTAAACAATATGCTGAAAAAAAATTACATACCAATCTATATCAGAAACGTATCTTATTTACGTTTTTTACGAAACTACAAAATGGATGACCTTACATGCTTGGCGGTGCCAGTAGCTTTCTAGTAGATGCTACCTCTACGAATTTGGAGCTAATTTTACATTATCGGAGGTTAGACTCTTATTTACGCCCACACTCTTCATTATTCGATAATATTTCGTCCAAAAAAATAGTATGTTTCTTCCAACTTGTTAAGTCTATACGTAAACGGAGGTGCTGAGTATATCCTGACAAAGCGTAGATTTACCTTTTGGTGTTTTTGGGCACAACTACGGGTCAATGTGTGGTTAATACACTTAAAACACTTATGTGCTTATTACTTTCGCCTTGTGTTCGCAGGGTTTTCCATTGCGTATTTCGTCTCATAGATGACTTGAAAACGTTTTTATTGTTTTTTCTTTTCGACCATCCCTTATTTCTCTCAGCTATAGATCCAAAATATGTGGAATATAAATGCAAAAATTACTTAATTGATAAAATACCGTTCAGATCGGACTGACTTTTGGAAATCTTCTATAGAAATCCGACAATTAGATGCCAGAAATTCTCCACTTTTAACCTATTGGTGATGTAGGTAAGGACAAATGGCTTATCTTACCTATTCTCTTATAAATTTTGTGATGTTTCTTGCCGTTTGTTATCTTCTTCTTGTCGTTTGTTCTCCTTCAATGTCTTTTAGGGAATGTTTTTTTTTTATTAATAGCAGTCTTCGCTTTAGGTTGGTTTCTGTTTCAAACAAGGGCTTAGAAGAAATCCCTACTAGAAGTTCAGAAGTTTTTTTTTTCCTATCTAATGAAATAAATTAATGCGTAAATCTTTATGGAAAATGTAAACCGAAAATAAAGATTTAAAAATTTAAGATTTTATGCAACTTATGCAACTTATTTTTAAATGTTACTGAATAACTGCAACAATAAAAAGAAAACAAAATTCAAGGTTTGATTTCTAGTTACGCTCTTCTCATTTTAATAATATTCTTTATCATTTAGAAACAAAATATTCAAAAGCAGTGGTAGTTAGCCAATATTTACATATGATACGGATTTCTTTTATTGACCTTCAAAACCTTATTACTCTATGGTATGGCTTGATAGGCTTAAATATGTTGTGAAAAACGCATTAGATTACTACGATCGGTGTTTTATGTTTATGTTTGTTTGATGTTTGTCTATATATTTCTATATCTCTATTTCTATATTCTATATCACTGCCGTAAAATTTGTAAAAATAATTTGTATATTAAGTGGGAAAAATCGTAAAGTGAAAATAATTTTAAATAAGATCCTTTTCTGTATACATTTCATTTGATTTATTATTGAATTAAACAGCTTCCGGTCATATTATATAGCAGACTACAGAGACTATCCATTGAATATAAGTGTTTTTGCTGTGAATTTGAGAAGAAGGACGTAATAAATAGAATTCTTATGGAAAATATAATGGATCTTCCCTAAGGGTTATCCAAAGTTAGCACAAGATTTTCGTCTATTTTTACGATGTGTTAAATTTCTTTCTTTTCTCTAACTTAATAGCACTTACACTTGATTTTGTAGAAAATTAAAATAAATTGAATCTTAAGGTCTTTTTCTGTTTTTTCTTTTTTTTTTCGTTTTGCTTTTCTTTTTGTTTTTTGTTGCCATAAGATTCACTTGAAAATGTAACAACAAGTACATTAAAAATTATTATTTTAACATCAACACTACTACAATGTAAACACAACAAGAAAACCAGTCACAATATGAACAACATATGTATGTTTGTGTATATATACACTTCGAGTAATTGTAACAGAACAGTTTATTTTATACACTGAAGGCGTATACAACTCGCATAGAGAGTAAGAGAGAGAGAGAGAGAGAGAGAGGGAAAAAGAGATGTAGTTCACTACGGTTCAGAGAATTTGTTGTAATAATAAAACACAATTGTTTTTGTTTTTGTTCTTTTTTTTCCAGTATTTTAAAATGACTCATAGGTCCTTCGCTCATGTATGTGTTTAATATTATTTTAGCTTGTGCATCATTTCATTTTACTGCCACTACCATACATAAGCATCAACATCAACATCACTATCACACAATCACTAACTATAACGTCAGCACTACTAGTACTAGTAGTACTAGTAATTCTGCATATGGCCTTATATGGGTGTCTGTTTGAATATTTGCATAAAAACAATGTGTATTTTCATTATTCCACCTCCTATGAATACTGAGAATTCATCCATATTTACTACCGCTCGTTTCTTCATATGTATGTTTGTATGTGTACGGCGCAACATTTGTGCAAAAGGGCGAGTTAAAGTATGTATGATTTTTTAATGATTCTCTCTCGTAATATATAAAGTTGTGTTTACATTTTCCCATAACTGAATGTTTTCACTATTATTAAAATAAACTATTTAAGAAAAAAAAAGGAAAAAAAGAAAAAAAAATAAATAAATAAATAAAAAATGCTTTAATATCAAAAGATAACTTGTAAAATGGCTAAACTTTAATTTCTAAGTGAAAGTAATATCCGATTTATTATGATATGTTTGTTTTAAGGTAATTTTTTTGAAATAATTGATTAATTTACTTCCATTTAATTCCCTGGCAATTAAATATTGTTATATTATATATTTTCATTTCGTTTAGTATATTCTTAATATAATTAAACAATGGTATGTGTGTATGGATATGCATTAAGGCAATGAAAGAAAATTTGGTATACGAGAAGTTATAAGGGAATTTATTATATTTTCGTTTTCGAAACGAATATTTTTTTTCACAATCAATGGAACAATAATAAGGCTTGTAATTAAAGGTGTATGGGGCAACATTTACTACTATGAATTATAAATTTTTTATAACACATTAACTTAGGTATGTTTTTTTTTAGTTTATTATTATTATGTAATAAAAAAGGCCTTTATGGGCAAAATAAATATTTATTATATTTTTTTATTTTTTTTATTTTTTATTTATATTATTATATTGTTATTTCATGTAATATTTATTATATTATTTTATTGTCATTTCAGTTCCAACACCTAAAAGATGTGCATCATTTTCTGGATCGATTTAAGCATGTCTGTCCGTCTGTCCTTCTCAGGTTTGTTTATTTATTTTGGTTTTTTTGAGATATTTCGATAGAATTTTAATACATTAGAATATGGCATGTCCGTCCGCCTGTCCATCTCAAGTTTAGTTATTTATTTTGGTTTCTTTGAGATATTTCGATAGAATTTTGATTCATTGGAACTTCGCCAAAGAACTTAACAGTATTGAAATCATATTAGATGGGACCATTTGTACTACCTCTCTTTACCTCTAGTGCTGTTTCGAAAAATTTGCTATATATAAAAAAAAAAAAAATTTTATTTTTAATATTTTTGTGAAAAATAATGTTTTGTTGTACTAAACAAATGCCGAATATAAGGATGGGAAGCGATAATTTTTTCCTTTATAAGGTTCTTTTTTCTTCCCTTCTTTTGCGTCATAAAGGTTCTTAGAAACATAAATCTTTATAAATAAGATATAAGTCTTAGCATTTTATGACGCAAATTCCTGAAGAATCGTATTCTGGAAAAAGAGAATTATAGAATATTTCATGGTCGATTTTCCCCTGTAATAGCATTTAAAATTGTCTTCTTTATGAAAATAACTTTTAATAACGTTTGTTTATCATTATAAGTACCCTCATAAAATTTTGTAAATTTTAAAATAATATTATTTCTTTGGAATTATTACTATTAAATTCATTTTGTTATAGTTATTTTACTAAAACACGCAAACTAATCTTATAAAATATACGAAAAAGACGATTGCAAAGCCTTAATATCGCAAAAGACGATTCAGAAAACGGGTCATATGCTTGTAATTGGAAAAGTAATTATAATTAAAAAATAAAACAAAATAATATTAAAGTTAAATGTAAAGAGTTAAAAGGAGAAACTTAAGGTAAACGATAAATAATAACAAGAGAAATGAAAATGAAAAAGGAAAACAATGAAAAAATGCAATTAGAGTATGTAACGATAAATTAGTTAACGAAGCGAAAGTTTAATTTGAAACTTAAAGAAACAACAACAAAATTTTAAAAGTATTTACGAAAGTGAACAATCAACAGAAATTACAAGTTTACATTGGCTTTTGCTCAGTTCAGTTAATTAAGTTCAAGAGAATTGTAACCAAACTCTTTCTTTAGAATTGTGTTTAGAAAATAGGAAACAAAGCTCATTCACATATAACCTACATACGTTTTAATGCTTTTTTTTCGCTTGAATTCAATCTATTTCTGTATGTCGTCGTGTATAATGTGGTATAGTTGAACTGGGACGTATGAATTATGTTTAAGTAGGCAAAAAGCCGAAACGTTTGCAACACTAACACTAAGGAAAAAAACTTCGGAGATTCCTGTAGTGTCATTCAAGTATGTCTGTCCTTCCGTCCATCTGTCTATGGTAAACATTCTTCCAGTTATGAAGATTTGATTAGCGACTTCAAATTCGGCCAAACAATATTTGGGAATTTTTGCACAAGGGTGTTATTGAAAGGACCCGCCCACAGTACAATAAAAAACTGAGAGCAACTGTATTTTCGAAACTGAAAAAAAAAACGGATTTGTTACTTATTATTAATAAGCTAGAACCGGAAACCAACGGTAAGGAATTCTACCTATATTCTACGTGGGAAAGCTACAACGTAGAAAAATGCAAACAATACGCTACACCTATCTGATATCATTGAATGGCGAAATTTAATTTTTTTTTGTATTTTTTTATGCCTATACAAGATGCGTATAAAAGATTCGGCCACAGCTTAAAAAAGTTTTCTCTAATTGTTTTAAGTGCACTTATTACTACAGCCGTTATAAATAACCTTTGGCTATATAATATTAATAATGTTTTTTCTGAGCATTTCACTTAGGTGTACCTAATAAATACGCAACGAGGCTTCCATATATATATATGCTTGATTGGAGCGAACAGCGCAAACAATGCCTGCATTTTATTTTTATATTTTATTATTTATTTTATTTATTTTATTTATTTTTTCCCAAGGTAATCTTTAAAATGTCGTCTTCAATTTTTTCTTCCCATAATCATTACAAAAGATATGAGAAGCGCTTGGCGTACATAAAAAGAGGTCGAGCTAAATTCTCTTTTTTTATATCACTTGAATATACGATACATCGTTCTTAGTTTAACTTAAATTAAGCTGTGACGTAACCATTACAATGATCTCTCAATCACTTTCTTTTACTACAAGTAATATAACACTATATCCATAAAGTTAAAAGTTTAATTGTGCAGGGGTGTATCGAATATCAGAAATAATATTGTGGCACAGACATCTCTGTCAAATTTCATATTAACAAAAAGTTATTATCGTTTCAGCTGTGCTCGGTTTTGTATGACAAAAAAGAATTTTTTTTTCGCATTTCCTGTGAACTATTTTAAAGTAAAGGTTTGAATTTAGTGCTTCAAAATCTTTTTTAGTTATATATGTAGTTTATAATGTGAGATGGAATATCCAATTTTTGGTTTTAATTTAATGTAATTTTCACTAAACTTAATTCTTTCAGTTTTGGTTCAAATGATATGGTGATAAACCCAAACAATTCGTTATGTCTAAATTCGGTAAATTGTGTTATCATAGGCTGACAATCATGAATTCTATTCTGGCAGTTGCTGTTACCTCTGTTTTCAAAGCAAGCTTAAACGTCGTTTACGGTCGACCAGTCTGCTACTACTCACTATTTATCCGTTTTCGTCACAACATACAAATATTATATTTTGTTCTTCTGATAAAGGCTTACTTCTCATGAAAATCCTTATATGGTATTGGACCTGAAAAATAGACCTATGTAGTCCAAGGTTATTATCGTAAATTTGTATGGTAACTCATCACTCTAGACGAATTTTCAGCATCAATTAAATCGAAAAATAATGTCTTATCATATGGCAGCAAGTGTTTTATAAATTAGATTTATCCTCTATCCAAATTTTCAACTTTCAATTAGTCCACGTAGACAATATTTTTCATGGCTTTTGTCGGGGAGATATTAAAAACAGAAAATTTTTTTTACATAACGAAGTTTTCAAAATTTTTTCGATCTAATTCTTTTACAATAGGATTGGTTCTTGAGCCAATATATGATAGTGCGTGAAATGTCAAAAGAATGTTCGTACTGTTCGATCCTGTAATTTGAACAGAAACATACGCGGATGTATATAAGATAGGAAGAGAGACGAAAAGACTGGGGGAGGGACGGAGAGAAAGGAAACCAGACGGGAAGACGGACTGACAAAGAGAGGTAGGCAGACAGGAAGACGTACTGAAAGAGGGACAAACATATAAGGAGACTGACATACAGAAACGTAGACATGCAAGGAAATGGACTAACAGATAGAGGCAGACAGACTGTGAGATGGAGTGATAGAGATGCAGACAGATAGGAAGACGTTATGACAGAAAGGCGAAGACACAGATTGACGAACGAAGAGGGAGGCAGAAAGAGAAGAAGGCGAACTGACAGAGAGAGGCAGGCAGATGGGGAAACGGACAGGTAGAAAGAAGCAGACAGAAAGGGAGGCGGACTGACAGAGAGAGACAGGCAGAAAGAGAAACAAACAGACAGAGAGAGGCGGACAGACAAAGAGACGAATAGAAGGAGTAACAGGTAAGCGGACGGACAGGCACACTGTCAGACAGACAAAGCTAAGTCCACGAAGGAAATGAAATGAAGGAAATGAATTCGATCGCTATAATAAAAGATACATCTATCTGTGAACGTTATTTGTTACATATATACAAATATAATATAAATGCATTAGCACAATATGTGTTGTAAGATATAAAAATAATCAGAAAACTACCCTAATTTAAAAGAGGCTCTTCTACGTTGTTTGTTAGTTTTTTCGTGAAAAGACAACATAAATAGCGAATGTGTTTGAGACACTTTCATTATGCAGTTTCAAAGTAAACGATTACTTAATGACGGTTCCTAAACGCATAGATATTCTTTACTTGTTGCCCAACAGGACGACAATGTGTTTAATTTTGCTTAAAATTTTCTATATTTTTTGTTTCTTTTTCTTCTCGTTTTCTTAAAACAAACTCATAGAAAATTTTCTTCTGTCATGGTTCCAGCTGCAACTTAGTGTAAGAGAAATATTTACATTATTGTTCAAAGAAAAAGCTTATTTGAAATTGTTTTTTTTTTAATATTTTCGTTTTGGTAGATGGAGTTTTTTCCTTTACCGTCCAGAAATTACATTTTTGGCATATTTTTCAATATTATTTGCATGTTGTGCGACGACATTAAGCTTTTTAACGGAAATGTCACTAAAATTATGCAATTTGTAATAGCAATGGCAGTGAACGTTTGCTACTCTATGTATTTATATATGTAGGTATGTATGTAATGCCTGTGCGCGCGCGTGTGCGTGTATGTGTGCATGTCTATGTATGTATTAATGTACGAATGTATAAGGTATAAGCGTACAAATGGCGTTGTGCATAGAATGGTATCATTCTGTGTTGGTGTGTATGTGTATGTGTGTTAGGTTTGGTTGTATATATATAAAAACGTACATTTTCCGTTAAATTATTTACACTGTGCCATTAGGTGTAAAACTCGAAAAAGTTATGGCAGCATAACTAATATTATTGTGTAACTTACTCTTTCTCACTTACTCACTCACTCACTCTCTCTCTTTCTCTCTCTTTCTCTGTCTATCTATTTATATCTCTGTTGCTTGCCGTTGCATTTTTGGCTTCTTTTGCTGCTGTTTGCCATTTGCTATATAGACTTTTGTGAAATTCTATAAAATATATGTATGTATGTGTGACTGTGTTCGAAAATTTTTGGAGTGCTTTTATTTCTGCAAACAATCATACATATTCGCTAACACATCCATCCATCCATATATATATATATATATGTATACATTTATGTATATATGTATATGTACGTACGTACGTACTTATAAAGACAGAGCAATAGTGTAGTAGTAGTAGCAACAGCAATATTGTCAAGTGCCGTTGTAACAATTTGAAATGAATTATTTCAAGTTGAATTTTTAAACATTTCCTCTCTCTTTTTCTGTTTTTCCCTTTCATACACATTCACACACACACACGCTGGCAAGCAATTATAATTTATTTATTTTACAAAATTTATCTTGAAATTTATTTACGTTGTGTTATTCTATGTTTTCGTTCTATACGTTTATTATTATTATTGTTACATAAGTTAAAGAGCTCGCGCGATAAAGAGAAAGGTAAAGTGTGAGTATAAATGTATGTTCATAGTATAGTTTTGTTTGTGAAATATGTTTAAAAATGTAGTTGGAATTACAATTTAATATTGTTAAGTAAAGTAAAATAAACGAAGTCAAGCAAAACCTTAATCAAATATCATATAACTACGCACAAGGCACAATAACACAATATAAGTTGCATTCTCAACGAAACTAAAAACTAATATTTTATAAAACTCTTATTAAGTATTAATTGGATCTTTTAAGAGCAAACACAAGCTTTTCTCTCTCTTTCTCTCTCTCTCATTAATATCAAAGAGTTTACACACTTTTTGACTTATCGATATAAGTGATAACTATTTTGTTGTTTTGTTTCATTCTTGATAACACACCATTACGTTGTGTTTTGATATTTTTTTCTCTCTCTCTTCTTTTACTACTTCAGTACTACTACTACTACTACTAAACAGGAAACAACTATGCAAACAGTTTGTATGATAAGTTATGGTTATTATATTTACATGAACATACATGCGCATGCATACACACATCTTAAGAATGATGTAAAGAGTTAAGCATATAACGAGCATTCTGGTCATGTATGTGTACATGTTTAGTATAAGCTCATCAACAAATAATTTGTAAACCCAATAAAAGTCAAATAAAATTTAACCAGAAACGTGCCAATGTGTTCGACAAATGGACAATTTCCTACATTTTTTAACTCACCTATAAAAAACGGTATGTATTACGTTTATTAGTTCATTTGACATAAAAAAAAGAAACAAATATGTGGAAGTTTTTAAAGTTGCCATGGAAAATTAATATATATGTTCGTTATATAGGGAAAATAACAGTCAAATATTGCGATATGGGATGGTGTACTAACATTTCAGATATTTTCTATATATATTTTCTTATATATTTTCTTCTAAAACATATTAATCAGTTTTAAGTAGGTCGTCAAGAACCTTTTGAAATATATCTGTGTATGAGACCACAAATCGGGTAACATTAAGTTTACAATTGATCTATCCATTTGGGGGAAATTCTCAATATTTATTAAAATCTCTTCCCATTTACCTTTTATAAGCCCCTTTCTGAGCATCTCATCTCTTATATGTACAAGAGATATCTCTTGAATGAGTGGTACGATCGGCTCCGGATTATGCTTAAAATACAATTTTGTATTCGTATTTTATGCCAAATGTAAAATTAGAATTCTTGTCACATGAAAAAACCTGTCTAAACTCTCATCGACTATATTGACTAACCGTTTTCTATAGACTTTCTGACTGCTTTGAAAGGGAATTCAGAATCATAGAAGCCACATATTATTCGTTCTTCATTCGATGTCAGTTAAATACACAACCAAGTCCAATAAATAAACATCAAAATTCATATAAGGGTTGACCATTAACGAAATCAACAGATCTTGTTCCGGGGTATATCAGATTACAGTCCCACGCTCCACGTTTGGTCTATTTTACACCAGATATCATATTAGACGCAGTAAATAGAAAACTCAAGAACAAAGGAGTATTACAATACTCTCTTACATACCACATATATTATACGCTCCTAATGCCCATTAAACATAAAATTAAACTTCGAAGATAATCAGTTCAAATTAGAATTCATACACTACTGAGCTTTGTTGTAAATAAGAGGGAATCTCAGATAATTGTCCATATGCCCAAAGGTTTCGATTTTCATTGAAACTAGAATATCAAGGCAGGAAGAGAAGCAGTTTGCATAATAAATAAGAGCAACAATCTAAATTTACGAAATAAAAAGAAATTTTCTGTCTGGTATTAACTGAAGAGCCGAACCCAGAGCTTACTTTCTTCAATTGTTCCTAAATGCACGTAAACGCTGACTAAATTCAAAAAGCAAAGATCAGAAGAAAAGCAGTTCATACGTACTCGCAATTCTCGGTCTTCATATTAAGTAAATCGAAACGCGATTCTAATCACTTGTTGTGGGTATATGACGTCCCTCTTTCTATTTCTCTTTTTCTCTCTCTTCTCTCTCTTTTTCTCTCTCTCTCTTTCTATTTCTATTTCTGTTTTCATTTTTATTTCTATTTCTTTTTGCCCTTCTGTTTCTCTTTCTATTTCTAAGTCTAAGTCTAAGTCTATTCCTATTTCTATTGCTAAGTCTAAGTGTATTTCTAATTTTATTCCTATTTGTACTTTTCTTTGCCTTCTCTTTTTCTTTGTATATCTATTTCTATTTTTGTTCCTATTTCTATTTCTATTTTTGTTCCTATTTCTATTTCTATTTCTATTTCTATTTCTATTTTTATATCTATTTCTAAGTCTAAGTCTAAGTATAAGTCTAAGTTTATTTCTATTTCTTTCTCTCTTTCTTTTTCTTCTTTATTTCTTTTTCTTTACCATTCTCTCTTTTTCTTATTTTTGCCCTAACTAAACTCTAGTTTGATGGAGCAAAGTAATTCTTATTAGCTTAGGTATCAAAAATTCGTTCCAACTTAAACATAAGTGTACATTTTGTCTACTTTGTCTATTGTAAGAAGTTTCGAAAAAGCAAAAAAAGGAAAAGAAATAGTGAATGAAATACTTCAGGCCTTTTATATCAAAATCAAATCAGTTTTTCTTTTTTTGTATCCTCAACTTTTGCTTCTATCTATGAGTAGAAAGGAAACAACATTGCGTTGTATTGCAAATGCTACAGATATCTCATCCAAGTAATACCTACCAAAATAGAAAAAAAAAAAAATTAAGTAAAATAGAAAAGATAAAAAGCGAAACAAGACGAAACCATGGAGAAAAATAATATCAATTAAAAAACATCTACGAATAGTAAGTTGAGTAATTAAAATTATCAACAACAGATCGATCTACAGACTCAATGCTGATCAAGATTATTGGCTCTAACGTTGGCTTGAGAAGATAAGTGCACCCTTACCATCCATCCTAAATATGAATATAAATTCTTTCTTCTTTTGAAGTATCTTCATTTTATTTTGGGTCTAACAAAAAACATAAGTTTTAGTGAACTTCAAATGCCAGGCACTTATATGACAACGAATTACATGAATTAAATGATAACGGTCTCCCCCCAAAGGTTTAATACTTTTCGAACTATCCAATAGAAGCATGAACTTTTTATGTTCATAACGGTATTTTAGTTTATCGGGCAAGATAGAAAAAAAATCTAAGAATATGTATACAAATAAGTTATTTAAGCTTACAGGTCACGTTTCCAATAATATTGAAGTTTAAAAGTGCACAAGAGCATCATATACTAAATTCACCAACCAACACACAGATGTTTATATGAAAAATGTTGCAAAAAGAATAATGACAACAACAATGAGACCTCTTTTGTTGAGTACACAAGAAAAAAAAAAAAAGGAAAAAATCAAAAACTTATTGCTCATCTCTAAAGAAGAGAAAAAGAAAAAAAATTTTTTTTTTTTTAAATTAAAATAAATTGAAAAAAAGTATGTGAAGAAAATTTGTCTAAACGAAAACATTTCCTAAAAAAAAAGTGTTTGATATTTTGTGCCTCTTCAGATACAAGTGCTTACGCATATAGTATTTATAAATTTTTTCTTTTTTTTTTCAAGCAAGAAATCATTTTTTCTACTTTTTGTTGTTCTATATTCTCTGGATTATTTAAAGGATTCCTTTGCACAATTTAAAATTCATAGAAATTTATCAATTTTTGATGTTTCATATATAAGTCGATTATATTGCCAAGAAGTTTAATTTTTTTTTCAATTCTCAAATTACCTTAAGGATCTTAAAAAAAGAGATATTTTTCTTAAAAAAGAATTTTATCCGATATTTGTTATTATTGCTGTAAGGAAATTATTGGTTGTGTTTGTGTGAAGTGTATATAGAAAATAATTATATTAAAAAAAACAAAATTATTTGAAGAGCATAAGAGCATCTTTCACTTATGTGCATTACAAAGACACACACACACACACACACAACAAAATCTAAATTTCTCTTAATTTGTTCTTTCGTTTGTTCATTCAGTTTATGGTTGAAGGGTTTACGAAACTTAAGATAAAAATTTGAAAATCGGTGCACAAATAGTCTAGATCATCTATATATCTACAGTTGTGCCCAGTAACTAAGAAATCAAGTTTTGTGTTTATTGACATCCTTAGGCATTAAAGATTCGTACTAACTAAGGCAGATATATATATATATATATATAAATGAATGGATTTTCTATAATTTATTTTATTTTTCTCTATAATTGACAACACAATACGATTTTTTATACTTTTCTTTATAAAACATAAATAATGCAAATGAAATTGTATGGAAACTATGCTCTTTTCCTAGTAAAAAAATGTTAATGGATTTTATACACGCATCTTAGATCTATCTTCGCCCCTTTTTGCTATGCTATGCCTTCTTCTATGCTATGTTAATGTCTATTGATTTGGCCTCAATAAAGCAATTCATGATAATAATTTGCGTATCGCTTGACATTTAGACTTTTTGTTATAAATAAAAACAAATCGCATTTTTCCCGTTTGACGTTTCACTGAGTGTATATAAGCACAGAGGGTGAGATAACTTCAATATCTTTGAATGTCTTTGAAAAGAATTGTATATTCCGTGCGTTCCAACTAGAATGTAAAATTTGTCAAGAATTCGTAACATTTGGAGATTATAGGCTCTATGAATTATGTATCTTTATTTGAAGACATAGTGGAAAGAAATGTTTCTTTTTGATTGTCGAAGTTATTTGCGGGACGACATATATATTATATGATAATTTTAATGTATTTTTTAATCATCGCCTCTTAAATTAAATGGTCTCTGTAAGAGTATCAATCTAAGTCGTATATAAATTTTTTAATTTTACTTCATGGCTTTTTTTTATATTCTAGACTTCTGCTAGCAACGGTATACTAAGTTTTTATAAACGTTCGCAGCACTTTGGGATCGATCCACCGTTTCTTATGTCGATAGATTAAAAATTATATTTTGAATCGATTTAAGTACCAATTGAACAATTGAACAGAATTTCATGAAACCAACTCAACAATTGTGAGGTGTGAATATAAGACAAAAATACGTGGAAAGCTATTAGTCAGACGGATGGACAGATTGACAATTTAGACGGTACTATTTATACTAAACTGTCTGTCTGTCTCACCAAAAACTTCCCACGTATTTTTGTTTTATATTCAAAGTTCACAATTTCCGAGATATTTTCAATGAAAGTCTGCACCATACAATGATTTGAGTCAAGGATGAAAGCTATTAAAAAAGAATTGGTCACTTATACCGGTATATCCGTTCTAAAGACCTGATTAAAAAAAAAATGTTATATGAACAAATTCTCATTATTACATATTTATTATATATTATTACTTCTCGACAAGAACTGATGAAAAATGGTATCTTCGCATACAAGGTGATTCTGGAAATTTTTGAACCTTCACCATATCAATGTATTTTCAAAAAACAAGTCTTTATATGGCAAAATAATGAAAATTAAGATTACGGTGAAAATTTTTCGAAAAGAGTAATTGCTTATAAAAATTGATTACACGATATTTGCATCAAGTAGATCTATTCTCTGAACCCCCCTTATAGAAGCATTCCTGGGGTATTTTTATACCCACCACCTAAGGTCTTATAATTTTTTTTGCAATGCCCAGAAAAGAGGAGATCGGAGAACTCACAAAGTATATATATCCTTGATCAGCATAAAGTTTAGAATCGATTTAGATATGTCAGTCCGTCCGTCCGTCCGTCCGTCCGTATGTCTATGTAATGTCTGTGGTAAACATTCTCCTCTGGCTGCAAAAAATGTAGATACTGGCTTCATATTCGGCAGAAACATTGGACGCTTTTTTTCACATACGTTGCTATTGAAAATTGGTCAAATCGATCACAACCCACGACTACACTATAAAATAAGCTGAAACCACTGCTATTTTCTGATTACTTTGCTCAGTGCTTATAGAACGTAAAATAAAAATTTTCACAACATTTCATAAAAATAGAAAAAATTTGCCACGCCTACCTATGAAAATTTTAATTTTTTCTCTTTATTTAAATTAATGGTTTGGGGTATAAAAGATTCGGCACAGCCGCGCGTACATAATTTTTTTACTTGTTAGTATTTTGTCACGAAAAGAAGTGAAGTATTGCATTAGAGCGAAATGGTTTAGGGCACTTAGGTATTTTGAGCATATAACCGTTGCTACGAGACGTAAGCCTTGCTGTGTCAAATATTTTTAAAGTTGAATAATTTGACATAATTTGATATTTGACATAAAATTTAATTTTTTATTAAATTTGTATCACATAGGTCCCCACCTCTCCTTCTTCTTGTTATGAAAAGCAGATCTTTACATGGATGCGAAGTATAACTTTTTAGATTTTTCACGACGATAATTAAAAAAAGGAATTAAATGAAAAACTGCCTTAGATGAGACAGTGGAGGGTATCTAATGCTCGGTCTAGCTCGACCATAATGTTTCTACTTGTTAACAGAGTTACCAAGTAGTGCCCATAGAAAATTACCGAATGGAAATCGTTGGCCCTTTCATTAGTCTTAATAACTTGTCACAGAAATAAGTTTCCGTTAATTTTTCAGCTATAACTTATAAATTACTAACGGAAGATTTTAAATTTCACTTGTTCAGGACTAATGCAATTTTTGCAAATTGTTCTAAAAACACTTTCGATTACTGTACCATCAATTCATTTCATTTCTTTTATGTAATGTAATATAGTTAATCTTACAGTCTTAGGTGTGTCATTTGAAGTTAAATCAGTTCATGGAAAAGGGGAAGTTTTTTCATTTAATATTTCAGGATCACTAAGCTCAGTTAGGTCAAGCATAATTCAAACGTATTTATGTTCATCAAAAATTGAAGCGTTCTCCACCATTAAAACGATTCCAAAATTTAGATAAAAATCCACAAGAGTGCAACTCGCGAGCACCAGTATATTAGCGATCACAGAAAGTTTTTTTAATAACTTACCGGTAAGCTTTCTCTATACACACAAATGGTTTATACAATTAGGTAAACATACCTGAAAATACAAAAACAAAGGATGTAATTTGTAGTGAGATTACTTGGATAAGAATTTAAATAAATATAAAATTTTATAAAATATTTTCTTTAAGATTTCCTCCTTTTAGCTTCAAGAACTGTAAGTAAAATAAATTGCAAAAAAAAAAGAGGAAAAAGAAAAAATAATTTTAATATTACATTACGCTAAATATCCATGAAGTAAATAAAATGTCATTGAGCTGATTAATTGCGCATACAATTTATGTATGCACAGCGGCCACCAACCAGTATTAATATAATCAACTTAAACATTAACATATTTCACAAGAATGCTATCACAACAAGAAAAATAAAAATCTAACATTAAAGCCAAGTCAACGACAATGATGTCTACGAAGATAATGAGGCAACACCCCTGTAACGCAGCATTGGACAACTTTGTAAAAATAAAAAGTTGATCGTTAAACAGTTTTACAAGGGAGGGTCAGCACATTGTGTACAGAGGAAATGAAATTGAAATAATGAGGGAGAGAAAAACAGTAGGAGAGAAACTAGTGAAATTAAAAACTTTATCATGTTTAACAACAACAAATGTTTAATTTTAATTCTATTAAGTGGTTTTTTTCTCTCCTTTTTTTTGCAGAAATCACAAACTGAATAAATTTACAAAAAAAAAAAAAAATTTTTTTTTAGAAATTAACCATTTAATGAAGAAACTTAGCTAACATTCATTTAGAACTTAGAATAATTAAAAAAATAAATAATAAAAAGAATAAATTTATTTATAATAAAAGCCACACCTCTTTTTGCATATTCTGATTGTTATATATTCTACTTAGAATTAAACTTAAATTATTCCAATATTGGAGCTACTGGCTGTTCCCTACACTATGAGCAAGAGAATTTCCCCAATATTTCCTTTTCGGAAATATTGATTCTTTTCCCTCTAGTCTGGTGCCTGGGTCTGCTCGCCGGATCCAGGCGTTCTATTTTTTTAATAAAATCCTTCTCTCTACTTCGAACTCGTGTGACCGTTTTATTTACAGCTACATACATATCTAAATATTATTATAATCCGTCCTTCCGTCTAAGTCTGATAAAACAATTGTCGACGGACACTGCCTGGCCCCTTAGAGCCGTCGGCCTTTCCGATGTTTGCGGACCAATAATATTGTGTGCGACCTTTCTCGTCGCTGGACAGTAATCAAAAGGGAAGAGGATCCGTTTGCCATTCTCCATTGTGATGTCTCTTTTCAGTTGGCGTTGCCAACTCCTTCGATCTTTACCAGAGAGTTTGTCCCTTTTACAATAATTATGTTCCTGCTGTGAGTTACTATTGATGGCAGTAAGCGCACAATTTTGATTTCATACACAGTAAGAAATCTATGGAGGGAGAATGGGTGGACCAAAACGAAAGCTCAACTTTGGTCCTTACAACACTTGTATTCAATAAGTTGAAGAAAGTGTTTGTATAAAATGCATTTATTTCTTAGATTAAGTTGGAATTCTGGACTGAGATTAGCCAATAGGGTCATATGGTATTTGAATTTTGTAAAAATATTTTTGTGAAACTTCCACGTTGTACAGTCGTTTTGAATCAATAAAATTACTGTAGGGATTTCGAATTCGTTAGGTTACATTTTCATAAAAATAAATGAAATTTCAATACTTTGTTATATCGGGTATGATCAATCCCAATTCCATTTTTGTACATTTTGACGATAATATATGTGGACATTTTTTATGAATCTATCTGCTATAGTTTATGAATAATTAGCTAAAAAAAACTTATTTTTTAAAATTTAAAAACGGAGGTGTTTCCAGTTTATGTTGTTTATAAGGGCGTGTCTTTTGACCGATTTTCAATACCAACGTGCGTGTAAGAACTTTCACTATTGTTGGCAAATTTGTAGGCGATATTTTCAATTATACGACCGTGAGAATGTTTATTATAGACAGATGGACATACTTACATTGATTCTAAATTTATTACTGATCAAGGATATACACATTTTAAGGGGTCTCCGAAACTTCCTTCTAGATTTTTCAAATCAAATACAGTCGCATATAGTTTTGGTGGTGACTATAAAAAAAAAAAAGGAATACAACCGTTGATTTCCTGATATACCCCAGGAATCTTTTTTTTTTATGTGACAATCATAAAATGAAATGTTTACGAAGGATTCGTATCCTAATGGTTGGTTTTAAATCTCTACGAATGATGGAACGAAAGATACTACCTTGCGTGCAAAACAAGCTTTTCCATTAGGTATACTACTCTATTTCGAGCACTTTAGCTTATGCCGCATTGTGCTACCTTTTTTATCAGATATTAGTCGCTTAACAATTGTTCGCTTGAAAGTAGAAACAAAGAGACTTAAAGTTGAATAATCATTATTTTATGAACTGTAATCCATAGCGTGTGGAAAGCAAAAATATTCTGCTATAGACTTAGCCATATCCAAGTTATATACATTATGTTTTCCAAGTTGTTTTTTGTTTTAATAAATATTTTAATTAATTGAAAAATTTAGCAAAAGATTTTAAAAAAACTTAAGAACCGGATTACTTCTACATTTGTTTCGAAGATATTCCATTTAATCCGGACATAACAAGTGAAAGTTTGAGTTTAATATAAATGGACCAATTGAAAATTATTATGTACGGTAGGGATAGAAAATCGTTCTACGTTAAGTTAAGAGTTTTTCTTGTCGTTACTTATGTACGTTTATTGTTGTTTACCTTCAGAAGCATTATCTTAGAATTCAAGGTAATGAAATTAAAAAAAGAACAGTTATTTATTGACATTTCAGTAGAAATATAGTAAAATAACAAAAAAAAAAAAAAAGAAAAAAAATTCAAAATTTTTTATCTGATCACACTGTCTGTATAAATTAAGAGAAGAAAGGTCTCTACTAAGTCTCAGATTATATTTTAAGTGTTTTAACTAATTTTTAAATAATTTGTTTATATTTGTTAAATACGTTTACAAAACTTTAATGTTTAATCGAAAGAATTTTCTGTTACCTCTTTTAACCTTTTTAGTTATGCGCTTTCTGCAAAATCCAACTACTAGTATATCGCACTATGTAAAAATTAATTTAAAAGTTTTAAACAACTTTTCATTTTTCAATTTGAATTTTTTTTTATTTTTTCATTTAATTTTTTTTGTTTTTGTTTTTTTTTTTGTTTTCATTTTATTTTCCAGGCCAGTTACTTCTACCATTGATACATTTGTTATATTTACACAACATTTTTGGCTTCCTTGCTGTGTGTGTTAATGTAAAACAGTTCGTGTTCAGCTTCTTCTTCTTCTTCTGTGTTTCCCCCTCCTATCCTTATTACCTACTGTACATGTCGTGTGAGTTACCATGAATTGCCCTGCCGTGTGTGTATTTTGTATACATATGCATATATATACATACATATATATACATATATATAAACATACATACATACATATATATAAATATATATATATATATATA
>KK351162.1:431213-443541 GCA_000671755.1 Glossina brevipalpis | reverse complement strand
TTAAAAGGTGGCTTCAGAGATCCTCATATCATTGGTCATATATATATAACAAACATCAAGTATATATATATTCTTCAGCAGCATCAAATTATGAACCGAATTGAACCTGTGTGTAAACGTCTGTCTCGGTTTTTTGGATTTATTTCTCTTTGTTGCTCATAACGAACATTTCCCCGCGTAGCCTACAGAAATGGAAAAAATATACAGCACCCTCTCGTAATATTGTAGTTTCGAAAATTTTGTTTTCTTGAGTTCATTTTTTTTCTTCCAAGATAAAGCTTTTGGGGATAAAAAATTCGGTTACAGCCAAATATAATTTTCTTATATGTACTGTTTTTTATATGAAAATTTTTTAAGGGTGTAAATCACTGTAGCAGTCCAAAAAAAGGATTCTTTTGACAAACTTTTCTGTACATGAAAAAAAAGGGTAACAGAATCATACTCAAGGAAGCTATTAAAAATTAATTTAAGGTTAAAAAATAAAAATATTTTCGAAAAATATTATAAAATGGTGAGACTGAAGCTATTTCCACGACACAATTTCAATTTAAAGGAATCTGCTGTAAGCAGTAACTGATGTTCATTTCACACAATGTAAAAGAAAAAGATATTTAATCTCTTTATGCCCGCAACTAGAAAAGTACTTAAGATATTTGAAAATGTTTTGATTTTTTTGTGATTACTGAGTCGATGCCGAATCTTTTATTCCCACCATATGTATCTTCAAAATGGGTTTAAAAAAAATAAACGAAATTTTAAAAGGTAGGTGTCGCACATTTTTTTCTATTTTTATAAAATACCGTGGAAATTTTTATTGTGTATTCTATAAGTAGTGAGGAAAGTACCTAGAAAACGGAGATGTTTGATCCACTCTTAATACCAACGCATATGAAAGAACTTTTAATTTCATCCAGTTATTTTAATAAGTGAGACCTGGGAAATGGTTATCGTAGACATTACACAGATAAGCAGACAGACAGACAGACAGACAGACAGATGGACAGACGGACATACCTAAACCGATTCTAAATTTGATACTAATCAAGAATATATATACTTTGTGGGGTCTCCGAAGTCTCCTGCGGGGCATTATGAGCAATTCCTCTCACTTTAGTTGCTGGGTATAAAAAATCACTTGTTAATACCTACGTGCTTACCCTCCGAATGTTATTTTAAAGATCGGATAAAAAATCCGAATGTAATGAATGAAGTGTCTTGAAGACTAATTTCTCGTTTTAAAAATCATGTTGCAAGTAAAAGGTATTTGTATTTATAGGTAACAAAGCATTCTGTTATTTAGCCAGGTTCAGGAAATGCTAAAAAATTTTAAATCAATCAAGAAAAAAGAATATTTACTAAAAATTAATTTTACCTTAGTGAAGCGGGCAGGTTCTATGAATGAGAAAAATTATTTTAAACGTTTTATTTTCCTCTTTTCGTGAAAATTATAATATCTTTAAATTGGCTTTAAGGCAAATCAATGAAATTTGAAAGCTTTGTAAAGGCATTTCAAATATATGTGTACTAGGGACATGTAAAAAGAAATATCACGACAAACGCTTCCGATATTGCTGTTCGAAAATATGATTAAAAATATATGAAACCTTTAATTAACAACAATTCTAGTTGTGAGCTCAACATGTATTGGGTCATTCAAAAAGCCTCCGCGCTATTAGATGTAATATTGATGCGTATATATCTGGCAATACCCGCGTGAAACAGACGATCTGAAACGGTCATGAGCTTAAAAGGTGACATTTCGTCTTACGTTTTTTGTGAAGATAGTTTTCGAATTTTTTGTTCATGTAAAAAAGTTATAATGATTTGAAAATGAGTGCAATATATCTACGAGTGAATACGTTATACGTTTCTATTTTAAAAGTTTTAAAAAAAACAGGTGAACAAAAAAAATCGTGAAGTGTACGGTGAGAATGCCATGAGTGAAAGAAGGATCAAGGAGGTCTTTGCTCGATTCCGGTCCGGAAATTTGGATAGCAAAAATGAAACTCACTTTGATCGGTCAGTCACTGAAAAGAGTCAATTAAAATTTTGTAACTGCAATAGCGAGACCGGCATCCAAACTGTCAGGGAATAGCGGAAGACTCTAAATATCAACCCTGTGACAGTTTGGAAGCATGTAAAAAAATCAGGCTACAAAAAGATACGAAGAAAAACCGTGTATAATTATTATATACTTCAAGCGATCCAAAATATCCCAAAAAAATTTTTCAAAGGACTATAATCCTGTTCTTATTTATTTTAAATTTCAGTATTTATGTTGTGTAATTTGTTTATTTATTTTTATTATTTTGCGCAATTTATTATAAATTTGCTTTTAATCGTATTTTTGTTTCGTAATATATGTGTGTTTATGGAATATTTTTATTTTTAAATTATTTACATTTGATTAAAGGGAATATTTAAATAATTTTTTTTATTGTTGTTGTAATTGTTTATGTTATTTTGCTTTGATTATTTTGCAATTTTGCTTGATATTAATTAGTTGTTGTGGTCAGATTTAGCAGATTTTACATATATACGTTTGCTATTTGTATATAGGAAAGGTATGAAAAAAAAGTGCTGCATTAAGCCACAAAAAAATGAATTTTTTTTTGTGTTTTTTGCCTTTTTAATGATAAAATTTTATATGTCAATTTATGGTTTTCAAAAACACAACAACAAACCTAGAATATAGTAATATAAAATTTCGCTTCTTTTTTTTTTGTTTTTCACACACAAAAGTTATTTATGGTCAAAGTAAGGCTTATATTGAAAATAATGCTACATAACATTTAATTGCTTCAAAATGTTCATCAGAATCGTGGTATAAAATGTTAGCAATAAATGAAGACTTTTACAAGTGATTTTCACAGCTTAACTCTGCACTCTATTGTGATTTGATATTATATAGAGAGTTAGACTTTCATACCTAAGAGAAGAAAGAAATCTCTTAAGAGTTCTCACATTTATAGAAAGTTAACCGTCCAAATGATTACTTTAAGCCCGCTGGTGGCTATCGGTCTTTAACAATGCTCTTCTTCTTATTAAGTATTCAGTTATCAATTCTATTTTAAAGCATAATCAAAACTATTATTGACTAGCTGTGGCTAAGAAGCATAAGTGAACAATTTTACTTAAACAATAAATGTTGTCGCTATGCATTCTTTACTTAGAAGTAAATGATGGCGGATAAGGGTTTTATTCCGTATGTATATTTGGTAAACTCGGAATTATTTTTTTCTCCTCAAAAACAGTGATTTCTTTTAGCAATCTCCTGGAAATTACACTTTAAAAAATGAATAAAATCTAGACATAAGAATCAAGTTGTCTTCATTTCCTAATTTACTGAGGATCCGTTCTCTTAGAAAGTATTTCCCTTCAATTTTAATGGCGGGAGAAAAATAATGCGGAAAATCCAAGAACAATAATTGGGTCATGTTACCGTAGAAACTTCCACGTCCTTCCCTAATATAATCCTTCAGAAATGGAGGAGAATTGTTTAAATTACAACAAAATCTTTTATTTAGTTATTAAGAACCCCCCTCCTTCAAAACGGTTTCTGTTCACTTTTAAGCAAATATTGGAGAATATTCTTTTAATTTTTTTTTTTTGGTTGTCATTGTAAATATTTGAATCCTTCTATATATAAAAAATAATATTAAGAAAATTTAATTCTTTTATTAAACATTTTTAATATTATGCCTTGTGACTGTGGTATGCTGATGAGCTGTACTTAGAAGTTTAAGAATCTTGTTCCAACTTTTAGTTTTTTATTCGTTTCTTCTTTGGATTGTGACGGTAAATATTTAGATCCGATTTGGGAATCATATTCTCTATGTATCGAAAATTTCAGAAATTTTTTTTGTTTTTTTTTAATTAATTTTTTTTTAATATTTTGCTTTCTAGCTGTGGTAGTTAGAACTTAGAAACCTTGTTCCGCCTTTTAATATTTTTTTTTCTTTCTTTTTTTTTAGTGTATAACTGCCAATTATGAATTTTAATTTATTAAAAGCACAATTTAACTCAGCCGATGTTTTCTGAGAATCTTTGCAACAACATACTAAATATTAAAATTAATTATTTATGATTTATGATAGCGATGCAATGATTTTTTCAGTGATTTTTTGTTAATTTTTTATAGTTTATTAGATAAAAATTAATTTATGTATATATTAATTTGCAAACAAAAAAAAAAATAAATTGTTAAAATACTTTTTTATTTAAATATTTTGTACACATTTCATGTACACTCACTAGTTAAAATTACTGTGCGGCCGAATTTTTTGCTTTCGTTTTCTTTCTACATATATTAGAGAGAGGAGTTCAATGAAAAAGCTTTTAATGCTTTTCATTTAATTATGGAATATATTTAATTTTTCTGTTGAATAATTGTTTTCTTTTTTTTTTTTTAATTTTGCCTTCTATTTTGTCAATTTTTAATATATTAATTTTGATTGAGGTAAACGAAAAAAAAAGTTGTTTATATAATTTTTTTTTACATTTTGATTAGTTCAAATGAACATTAAAATGTTTGCCTATAATATGTTTATATAAATATATCAGAGAAAAAAGTTTGTTATAGGAGTTATATAGTGGCCTTTTAGATCATTTGTACAATTAAAAAAATGTTTTAAGTCTAGAAAGTTCTATTTACTTTTCAATGTCTCGAGGTTATTCATTGCAGAAATTTGGCTAAAGTTGATCGATTATTTCGCTTTTTTTTTATAAAAGCAATGTTTCATTACTAACCATTATTATATGGTAATATGGTCGTAGTGTCTTTCTAACTTCCTTCTTATATGGTAAAAGGTCAACTGAATACTCCGAATACTCATGGTCTTACGCTGCAAGATTAGCTCAAGTAGATACTTTTACTTTTCTCTTATCTTGAAATCTGATGGATGATTATGAATACCTTTCAAAATCTGTACTATAATTAAATCTAAAAATATGATTAATATTTGAATGCCTGCAGATTTGCGTAAATCTCCTCATTGTACTCTACACTAGGGTATATAAAGATTGTGCGAGTATGCGCTATGCTTCAAAGACTTTGAACTAGACGCGACTTTTGATACATCGACCGATTTAAAATCGTTTTGTCTCTCTGTCTGTCTTTCTGAGCATGTATTTTTGCGCTCAATTCTGGAATACTTTCATATGTTTCAGAGCACATTGGTATATTTTGCCTCAAAAATAAGCGCTAATAAAAATGCCTTCCTTGTATAAAGTCCAACTTTAGAAAAAATTCTGTTTTATGTTTTTCTCGATAAGAATCAATGAAAAGTAGTACTTTGCCGTATTAAATTATTCTGAATAATTTTGAACCATTCCCCATATCAATAATCTTACAAAAAACTAATCTTTATGAGGCAAAATGCTTTTTTCGTCACGTAGATCTATTTTTTTAAGTTCAAGCAAAAATTTTTCTTAATTCTGGTACAAGCAGAGAATTGTCCGAGTTCTAGTACAAGGAGAAAATGTTCTCAAAAACTAATGTGATTAACAATTGACAATTAAGGTAAAGTGCATCCACGGAAAACTCAAAAGCAGCTGTCAGTCATTTTGCCATCAGTAGCACTGTTCTAATTATGTAGGAGGCTGACTGAAAAGAGGGCTCTGGAAAACACTAGATACAGTTTTTAGTATTTTGCGCAATAGTTTTATTGTATATGATGTATGTAAGGATTCCCGAGATTATAATTTTTGGTATTTTGTCATGAAAATAAGTGAAGTGTTGGTTCAGGCGAAATGATTCGGCGAAGTGGTCTAACAGACAGTCTTGTCCGAATTTTATTTATTTTTACTTACAAATATTGAAAGCTTTTATATCAATACATTATATCTGTATATTAAATATATTTTAGATTAAAATAAATGCATGCAACAACACTTGTCGAACTAGTGAAATTGTAAGTTCTGACAACAAGCGAACCGACAAGTAATGAAATAAACATTAATGGAGAAAACATTTTCCCGGTCGGCGGTCAACATTATTTAAGAAATTAATTAAAGTAGAGCTGGAAGAAAAAAACATTCAGTTTGTATAAAAACCCTGAATGAATCAGATCAATGGGAAGTTTGTTACGACCTAATAAGAGTTAACATCGTAAATTAGCTTTTGAAAATTGTGAAATGATTCGAAACATGAAAAATAATATTGAAATTCGTAGAAATTTGAAAATTTTTCAGATTTTAGGTTTCTTCTCTTAACTTAACTCCAAACGAACTGAACGTAATGGAGAATCATTTTAAATGCTCAAATGCTATCCCTCACCAAGCACTGAGCTCATCGTAACTGGATAATAATTAGTAAAGATCTCCTTTAGTGGGTTATGAAGATACATTCTTGTTTATTTAAATTTTTCAAATTATTATGGAACCGTTCGTTTTTCCATATTTTCTTTTTTGAAACAGTTTTATATTACTTTAAACCAAATTTTTTACATGAACGTGACGACCTGCTTACAAAAGAGTTAACTAAAAAAAAAAAAAAAAAAGAAATAAAAAAGCAACGGATTTACAAAACATTGCTGTCAATTATTTACAAATTCTAGTAGTTAGCGATCTATAAATTTCTTATTTGTTGAAATTTAATTGTTTTCAAAAGATAATCCGATTAGCAGCCATTATGCCGCCACATGTTGGTGAAAGGCAGTTTAAAAAAAAAAAAAGAAAAACGCAAAAACATGATAAAATAAACAATCAATTAATATTTTAATATTTTTATCATATGTCGATGAATATGGGTATTCGATGGTACTAATACGTTATGTAGATAGTTAAGTAAATTAAAAATTTCGAATTCAATTATAATTTGCATTGCAACAAAACGCAATTAAAACGTGTTGAAAACTTTATTCCCGTTTCATTTTTTCTTATTTTTTGTTTTTTTTTTATGTTTTTATCTTTGTGCTAGAATTCCTTTGTTATCCTTTTAGCAAACATAAAATCCGGGATGTGTGGTTAGTTAGTTAGCAGTTATGAATGAATATATGGAAGTTATGTGAATAAAAAATAATGGAAAAAAATAATTGAATTATAAACTCCACTAACGGTATACAATCAGCTCCACCTAACCCGATGAAACCATAAGGAAGAAAGATGCTGCTATTGTTCACAAAAATTGTAGAAAAAAAAAGTAGGAAAAGAATAAAAACTTAAATGGTTTTCAATATCTAAAACTATTGCATGATTTTCAAAGGATTTACTGAAAAGTATCATGATGATGATGATGATGATGATGATGATGATGATGACGAAGCGAGCTAAGGATGGCGGTGGTGGTTCGGTTTTAATGGAAAAGGACTTTGTTACATAGTTACAGTTAATCGGTTTTCTATTTGTTTACTGGTTTTCCCAGCAAAAAAAAAAAACGAAAGGAAGTCAGCAACATTGCAACTGACCACTTCGTAGTTTACCTTTATTTTGCTCACGTGAGTTCTTTATGCAAATCGTTTTGTATTTCTTTGATATACGTTCTGTGTGTCCTTTTTTACTGACACATAAATTCAGCTTAAGTGAAATGCTTTTGACCTGCATCATCTATTATGTGAGAGTCACATGTATCCTAAATATATTTAATCATAATAGGGTCATTAGAAAATTTTAATATGAAAATTAAGTTTCTTTTTCTTGGTATATTCAAGATGTATATTCCGATTTATAAACCCCGGAGATCTTTTAAAATATATATTGAATGACGGAAAAAGTTTATAGCATTTGCCCTACTGGATTGAGGTTTTATAATCGGATAATTTTAGTAACAACCTAACCCTTAAATCATTTTAAGCCATAATAACGAGCGAGTGAAAAATAACCAACAAGAGATACCATTGATTTTATTTCATTCCATTCCACTTCAATTCAAAAATAAGCCAAATATCATTTTGACATCAGTTCGCCGACTAGTGAAAAAAATCGTAAAGTTTATGATGAATTTGCCTCCGTTGTCGTTTTGGAGATTTCGACGTTAAATTATATTGTAGAATCAAGAGTAGCTTCAAACTTGTCAAACGATGGATACTGCCTTTGTCTACCACACGCTACAAAAAGAGAGGGTTAACGTTAACCATTTACTTCACATTTCTTTTCATGGTGTAGTAAAAAGAAGGACATTATTCCTGCTTCACAAAATAATCACACGTAGAGAGAGAGGGAGCTCAGTGATCTTTTCGCCATTTTTAATTTATCCAATCATATAAAAACCATTATATTACACCAGTAAGATACTCTTTATTAATGTTTGAGGGTCAATTCTTTATATGTACTCTTTGTCTGTAGACTTGTATCCCAAATGATGTACAGATCATGTCCTTACCATGGCGTTTGTCAAGTGAGAAATTATGAAACATTTTTCTGAGTGACAGCGTTTCACTTGTTTTACTTTGTCTTTTCCTTTTTTTATTTTTACTACTATTATTATTATTTATTAAATATACATTCGCTGTTTACCTTTTTTTTGCTTTCCTTTGTTTAGTTTCTATTTTCAATTTTTTCATAATTTACTTAATATTCTTTCCTTTTGTTTCATTTCTTTCATTCATTCCCTTAAACATTTTTATTTTTTTTTTCCGTATCTTGTTCTTTAATTAATTTAATTTTTTAAGTCTTTTTTTTTATAGGGTAATCTATTCCGCGGTCGGGATTAGACGATTAAGTAACATATTTAAAACAGAACGGTCATCCAGATCATCACATACTCGGGGTAAGTCTTGCCATTTTATGTACGTATGGCTTGCTCTGAACCTATTAAAATATATTTACTACAAAAGTGTTAGCTCTGTAGCAGGAACGACGGGAATGGGGATCGTTAACAACTGTTGAAAAATGCTGATTTTATAGTAGACACGTTTCATGCATTAGGACCATATTATGGTCGACATAATCCTTCCATCTATTCTCACTAAAACCAAAATTGTCAAGAAATTGGATCTGTAACAGACTTATTAAAACCCACACATATTCGAAACGCTCGCTCGATCGAAAATATTGATACTGTTAACGAAAGTGTCGAAGAAGATCCAGACCTATCCATTATAATCGCTAGAGTTACATGATTAGAAATTTTTGACTTTGAAGATATGTAGTTTCATCAGGACGGTAGCAAAAGCGTTGCCAGTTTTGGCATTGTTCCGCGATAAATATCCGGAACGTGTAATTTCACGGTTGTGTGAAATGGCCATCGAGACCGGTCGATTTCTGGCCGCTGGAATTTTTTTGTGAGATTACGTGAAGGAACGAGTTTGTGCGAATAATTTTCTAATATTTGACGCTTTGAAAACGAACATCTGTCAAGGACGAGCTATTATTCGCTGCGTGTTGATAGATGCTCAAAATGATCCTCAAAATAATTCTAAAAATGATCACAAAACCATTAGGTCCGAGTGAAATCTCTTGTAAAGAACATTTGAATGAAGCTATATTCCACAATGGCAACAAAAATTTGCCCGAAATCTTAATCAGAAGTGTGTTTTATTTAAATAGTTTTACAAAACTATAAAATGGATAATTCTGCGTAGACAATAAAGGTAAAGCGTCGAGAATTCTTTAACAGAAAAGGTCCCGTCTTCCATTACTGTGGGAGCAAATCAGGCACATTTTTAACGACCCGAGAAATATTAAAAGAAGTTCGCTAGAAACTTTTGATGGTTCTACTATACAGCACGGATCTTACAAGGCCCGTCTGACATTTTTTCTGCTCTCTGCAGAAGGCTTCAAATGGCGACATTTGCCTTCAAAAGAAGCCTTGTGAATACCGTTTGGTTTATTTTTTCGCTTAAAATTCCAAAATTTATATAAAAAAAAGTCACAATAGATAGCTATAGAAATGATACACAATAGATTCAAAAATCTGCATCTAAAATATAAAAAAAAATATATTAAAATTTTTCATAAAAAGAGACAGGAATTTTGATTTGATTTGATTCAATAATAACCTTCAGTTGTCTTCTATTTAGAACTTTTCGTGGCGTTTTTATTTCCCCTGTTCGTAGGTCTTTCGAGTTTTTACTAAAAAAAAATTATTGTCTAGAAAAGCAAGAGTGGTCCGTTACAAAATTTTCTCTTGTCACTATCGTTAGATACGAGTAGAAACTCATCAAATTTGTTCCGCATTAGTTATCAAAAAATTGTTATTTTACTTCTTTTTTTCTTTTGCAGAGAGCAACGAATGAACCTCACTTGGTTCACACTTGGAATTGCTTAGAAAAGTTTATTCAAAGCTTAATCAATTTCTTACGCGTCTTTGGGATTTTGCTTTGAATATATCTCCTGAGAGTATTTGCGATTTTTTGAGTAAAAAAACTGAATATTTTTTTTAGGTTAAATTTTGCATTTTTACTTAGGGTTTTCCATTTACAATCAAATAAAAGTTAGTACACAAATGCCCGGAGTATAAAGATAATTACAGAACTAAAAACACAACTTTTTTTCTATACCGAAGCATAAAAGTTTATTGTAAAACAAGTATGTGCAAAAGAATCGAGCCACACTGAAATGAACGACGTGGCGTATGTTGTTAGATATAAAGTGCTTTTACAATTGTAGGGTTGGCCGCATATTATCAGCTATATAAAGGTATACGCGATGTATCATACCTATAGAAACCATATTGTTTGGTGGTCAGTGTAATGATGATAACAACCTAATGGCAACAGCAACAACAACAACAACAATAACAACAACGATAGCGGCAACAACTTAGCTCATAGCACAATATATGCATATAAATGACGGGCACTTTGTGTGTGTGTACTGAATTAAAATAGTGGGTTTATGTGATTTTGTTTAGCTATTCGCTGGTTTTGGTTCATGTTATTTGTCCACTTTGTTTAACTTGCTAAGCGCAATAAAATAACAAAACAAACAAAAACAATAACAATAACAAGAATATTGAAAGCATTGACCACTAACATCATCATCATCATCATCATCATATACCTTAAATATCCGTAAGCGAGAGTTTGAGTTTTTCCTCCTTTTCTCTAAAACATTTTCATGTAATATTTAAACGATTTTACACTTAGTCGTTCACGCCTTCACATTGTTTATGTTTGTATTGGACGACAAGTGCCTTTGTTGTTTAGCTTGGTTGACTGGTTAGTTTTGTAGCAGTTTTTTTTTTTTTTTTGTTTTTCTTGTTTTGAATCCAAACCGCTACCATAGAGATATTTACTAAGTTACGTTTATGATTTTGTCGCGTGTCGTGTTTTACAATAAAAGAGAGAAAAAGGAAAAAAAAACCAAAAATGTGAAAAATAAATAAAAAAAATAAAACCAACATTTTTTTTTTTATGTTTTTCTCAAACGGTTGGATGTATCTTTCTCCCTTTTTCTATCCTTCCTAATGATAGTCTTTGTTTATCCCTTTTTTTGTAACATTTATTACTTTGTTGAGTGGCGTTATTATTATTATTGTTGTTGTTATTGTACTTATTTTTTTTTTTTTCAAAGCTGATAGTAAAATATGTTTTATTGCACGCTCAGTTACCTACTCAATGAAAAAAATAGCGCAAAAAAAAAAAAACAAACATAACAAAACAAAACCAAATAAAACTCTGACCTCACCTACAAAGTTGGCTTCAGCTGATACTCTGCTTCAGTTGCATTGCATTTATCGTATTGTTCCGAATAATTCTTTTGCATTTCTTTATAATGTTGCTTTTTTCCTTTTCTTGTTCTTTTACTTTTTCTGTTTCTGTTTCTTTTTCTTTTTCTATCTCTCCCTCTCTCTCTGTCTCGCCTCTTCTGCTTCTTTTATTTACTTTTAGTTTTATTTGCTTATTTGCTTTGGCAAGAAGAAACACTAGAAAATATTATTATTTACTCAACTTTTTCCCCGGGTATTATTTGAGTTTGTGTTTGGTTGTTTATTTTGCTAACAATTTTTCTTTAAATTCTCTTCTTTTTTTTTCTACGAAATATAAATTATGGGTTTCCTTTTTTCTTTTTATTTTTTACTGCTTTTGTTTGTCGTTATATCATCATTGCTTAGTGACAATATTCTTTGGCCATTTATAACGTTGCTGTTTGTTGATGATTACGTTTTCCTTCACCTGATCACCCAATTTTTTTCTTCTAACTTTATAGCTTTTTCATTTGAAGCACTTTTCTATTCTTGCCGGCCAATCATTTCCGCTACGCGTTGACTCGTCAATTTCTACTCGTTTTTTCTAATGTGCAACACAAAATACTTTCTTTTTATATCCACCGCCATCGTACACGTGAGGGTTATATTCATTTTGTCATTTTGTTTGTAATGCACAGAAAGGAATTTCAGGGATCCCAAAAAACATTTATATATATATATATATATATATATATATAT
>KK351162.1:380884-413833 GCA_000671755.1 Glossina brevipalpis | reverse complement strand
CTCGATTTGACAAATGAAGCGTTTATGTAATATCCAAAACACAATTAGTAATATCTAGACTCGTCGGATCGTTTTTCTAATTCAAACCGAGATCCCGAGTCTTTTATACCCATTATCTTTATCTTAAAAAAAGGGCGGAAACTAAATTTTAATAGATGGGCGTGGCAGATTTTTTATGTTTTATGTTTCACGAGCATTGAGCCAGAAAACGGGCGTGGTTTCATGTCCTGTGATCGATTTGGCCAATTTTCAATAGAAATGGTTATGGAAGAACTCTCATGTTTACACAGGCCTTACATACACAGAAAATGGACATGTTCTCAGCTTATTTTATACCATAGGCAAGGCCTATTGCCGCATTTTCAATAGCAGTGTATCCAATGTTTTCTTCATTTGTATAGTCAGGACAATGTTTGCCGCGGACCTTACACCAACGGACATGCTTAAATGGATTTTAATGTGATGCTGATCAAGAATATCTCAATGTGTTATATTGTGTGGTTACTGAAATTTCCTTCTGGCTTTCAATGAATTTATTTCGGTTATTTTCAAGTCAAATGAGAAAATTTTCGAATTTTATTAAATTTTATTAAACAGTACTTCGAATACCGATCAAACTGAATATTGGCTTGAAAACCAATATCTTCTTCGTATACAGGAACAATTTGTCTTTGGTTTGCTGTCTTTAAGTAAAAGGATCGTACAGACCCTGATGCATAATGGACGTGGGGGAAAAAGATTGAGAAAATTCTGAAAATTATCGTTGATACGGGAAAACTAAAGTTACAATCCATCCTCCACATATGATTTTTCAAGAAAATTTGATCATGCCAAGCCCGGTTTCCAAATTAGTGGAACAAAGACATGAACGTGTTATTGATTCGCAGTGCCAGCTACGGCGTGAGCTACGGTATTCTTATCCGCTTGCTAGCAAAACATGTGGAAAAAATTTGGATCAAGTAATGAGATTGTGGTAACGAATTTAATGAGTATTTTGAAGACCTTGACAAGTCATTCCATACAGAAAAAAGATCGAAAGCCCCTTTCAAGAGTGAGATAATCAATCCAACGCTTGTTTAACATCACTCGGCGGGTATGAATAAAGTAAAAGTTTGCGAATAAATAACACCCGTTTTACTTTACTTAGTCCTGGAAATTACTGATCGATTTATTATATATTGAAGTCGTACAATTTTGCAGCAAAATATTAAGCAGAGGAACTTTTACTTATATACCCAAACACAATATTTTATTATTATTCCGCTGAGGAACATTGCTTTTGTTTTGTTGCATTTGTAGCACAAGTATGTATACAAATGTATCGATACTCTGTTCAAGATCTCTATGGGATTGAAAGTCGATTCGTTCCTGTTTCTCCGTTCAATCAAAAGGTCTATGAATATATTATAAAATAGAGCTCTAGAAGAAAAAGTTAATAAATGAAAAACAATTTAGTAAGCAGCAGAAGTAGAAGAAGAAGCTCAAACCAGTCGACTGAATGACGGTTGATGACTGAACGACTTTTACACACGCGTACCATTAGTTCGTATCGTAGGTAAGTAAGCATGAAAGCATGAATGGTATATTTTAATGCTTTTATTACCTGTTAAAGAATTGTGTATACGTTTAGGAAAATGAAAGAAGAAGAGGAAGAAGAATAGATATGTGTAGTAAGCACAGCCCTTAGGCAATGTTAGCAACAAGCTCTGATTTCAATCTCCTGCCATTAACTGAGGTGTGAAGTACTTAGGTGTATATATGTAATGTTTTGTATGCATAGATTTTGTTTATTTTTTTTGTTGTTGTAGTAATGTTGTAAGCCAGCGAGGAAATATCAGGAAGTTTATGTGTGTGCGTTTCTGTGTGTACTTTCTGTCTGTCTCTCTGTCTGTCTGTTTGCTTGTTTGTATTCTCTAAGTAAGTACAGTAAAAGCTGGATCAAAGCAAATAAACACTTGACAAGTTTACACTTTTCCAATAAAATCGACCCAAGTGGCAAAAAGGAAACAATCATCTACACATGAACAACATGTTGGACAGCGTTTAGCAAAACGAAAGCGATAGCAACAACAACAACAACAACTATTACTGTCTGACTTTTTGTCATTATGCGAAAATGAAAAACCAAAAAAAAAGGCATTAAAAGAGAATATTTGCAAAAAAAAAAAAAAGAAGAAGAAATTGTCTACCATTGGCTTCATTGGTGGTGGAGGAAAACATTAAAAACTATGTTCAATAATGTTTGCGAAAAGTTGAAGTTGAACGTTGGTATGTGTGCGTTCAGAAAACATAGCCTTAAGGCAAACAAATTTCCAATATTATCACCATCATGAAATGTAAGTAAGCAAGACAAGAAGAAGAAAAAAGAAAAAAGAAAAAAAAAACGAAGCAAAACCTCAATCTCATCTATAAGTCTGGCTCATACTGCCAAAGACTGTTTAAAGAAAATGACAGCAGACTGTGAGGCGAAAGGAAATAAATTTTTTTTTCTTTTTCTTTGTATAGCTGTAAGCAAATGTTGCCCCAAAGAGATTTTTCAAATAGAACATGTTGTAGTGCCATTGAGTGAAAGATGGTTAGTAGGAAAGTGGCAGCAGCAGCAGCAGCAGCAGCAGTCTTACCTCACCTGAAAATGAATAGCTTGGCGTTAAAGTTGCAATAAATTGATTTTCGTTTTATTTCCCCTACAGCAAAGACCGTACACACCTCAAAAACACTTCCTTCATTTCGTTTTTAGAATCTTCATTTTTTTTTTTAGTTATATTTCATCTCTTTTTTTTTTATTTTCCTCTTTTTTCTCAGTTTGTCAGAGAGAACCTGTTTTAGTGTTGTTGTTATGCTATGTTAATAAAACACAAGCAGGCACTCTTTTACATCTTTTACATGCTTACTTACACACATGCATATAAACATTTTATAAATGTATGAAAAATGCTTCAATACTCTCTTACTCCGCTACAATGTGTACTACTGGCAATCATTTAATCTTTCAACTGCTGCCGCCTGCTCTCTACTGCTCGTTCAGTAACAACAACACAAGTCTTTGCTGTTTGCTTAGCAGAGAAAAACCTGGCAATTTGTCGTAATCTCACACAGTGTAGGCAAATTGTAAAAATGTTTGCATTTTTTTTTTCTGTTCCTTTTTTTTTTTTTGCCTTTTTATCAATTTTTCTTTCAAAAAATTTTCAATTTTGCTCGATGTCTTGATGTTAAGGTAATATTTGCTGTTGTACTGTTAAACATGATCAATGCTATATGCATGAAGTGTGAGTAAAAAATTGTGCAAAAACATGAAAACTTTTGTCTTTTTTTTTGCTTGTTATTAAAGTTACAAAAAAAAAAAAAAGAAAAAAAAAGAGAAAATGAAAATGAAAATGAAAATATTATTAACACGAAAAACACACAAAAATATTATATACACATACACACGTTGCCACTTTTTATTATAAAAGTGCAAAAATAATTCTCACATCGCTTCGATTGTATACGATTATGTTATAAACTTGAAATGTGAAAAGTGAGCACCACACAGTCAAAGAAAAATCATGAAAATATTGTGAAAGAAAAAAATAACTTCAGATAGGCAATCAATTCTGTATTTTTTAAAGGGAAATCAAAAAGTTGTGAATATATAAAAAAATACAAGAAAAAAAGTAAAATAAAAAATATCTGTAAATTTATATGCAGATGTGTGTGTATAGGCGGCCGGGTATGTAAATACAAAACCGGAATTTCCCCATCACGATGGTTCTAGTTGTCAATGTAGCCACTATGAAACTGCGTCATTGGCGGCATTTTCTTATTGACAACTCATGAAGATTTTCAACACTCAACAATACAACAGCATAGCGTTGTAATAGCCTGGAAATGTGATTGATTTTTTCGTCTCAAATCTACGACTTGTGGACATTTTTTATTTTCTTGTTTGGTTGTTGAAAAATATGAAACACAGTCAAGACATCTAAGTACCTATTGCTTCTTCATTAATTTTTAGATTTTGATGAAAAAAAAGTGCGAGATTTGTAATAAATACAAAAACTTGCTCTAAGCGACTTTAGTATAAATTTCGTAATTTTTCCTAATTCTTCATTCCTCTCTTAGATGCTGTAAAGTCACAAATCTCCTTAATATTCGATATGAAGGAAATTGTCGATGCAAACAACTTTAAGTTGGCTATTAAAACTTTTTATAATTCACAAACATGAGAAATACGTGCCTGTCAGTAAGGAAAAATAACGCGTTGTGTCAGTCGGGTAGACAAAATAATACGCTGTCTCCGTCAGTGAGGAAAAATGGCAATGTCCCTATCTGTTATTAAAAACGGACGCGCAGTGCCAGTTGGGAGGAAAAATGACACGCTATGCCATTCTGGAAGAAACAATAAGGCGCTCCCTCAGTCAGTTTTTCAAAAACGACACGCTGTGTCAGTCGGGAGGAAAGAATGACACTTTGCCTCAGTCAGTTTTCAAAAAACGAGAATCAAGAGGAAAACGTTACACGCTGTCTTAATTGGTTTCTGAACAACGACGAGCCGTGCCAGTCTCGAATAAAAAATGAGGTGAGTCTGAGTGAGTTTTTGAAAAATGACTCGTGACTCAGTCAGTTTTTGAAATATGACGCGCTGTGCCAATCCGGAAGAAACAATGACGCAAGTCTCAGTCAATTCTACAAAGACGCGCTGCGCTAATCGGGAAAAAATGACCCGCTGACTCAGTTAGTTTTTAAAAAGCGATGCACTGTGTCAGTCAAGAAAAAGAAGTGACGAGCTGTCTCAGTCAATTTTTGAAAAATGACGCCCTATGCCATTCTGGAGGTAAAAATGCCGCTGCGCCCATCAAGACGAAACCGTGACGCGCTGTCTCACTTAGGTTTTGAAAAATGACGCTGTGTTACAACCAGGAAGAAAAAATACGCTGACGCGGTGGTGCCAATCTGGAGCAAGATGTAATGCAATGTGAAAAATGACGCACTGTCACAATCACTTTTTTAAAAATGACGCCTTGTACCAGTCAGGAAGAAAAATCGATGCACTGTTCCAGTCAGTTATTGAAAATTGACGCGCTGCGCCAGTGAGTTTTTGAAAAATGATGCGGTGAACCAGTCAAAAGAAAAAACAACGCGTCAAAAATAATGTGAAACGACGCGCTGTGTTCCTCGTAAATCACAGTACAGTGAGTGATTTGAAAAATACAAAAGTGATGATTTTGATGAGAAAAAGTGAAGACAACTGAAAACTGCCGAACAAGTTCGGATATAGCGAATTAAAAGCAGTGTTGATCAATTATATATAAACCGATGAGAGAGAGAGAGAGAGAGAGAGAGAGTCTCTCCACCTTTCAGAGATGGAAAAATGAGTTCCACATAAATTGAACAAAAGGTAAAGGGAAATTAAAAAAACACCATTTTTGCGAATTTCTGTTCTGTTCTTTCTGTAAAAAGTATGTAATTAAAAATATGTAATTTTGTAATTTTCTGGATATATTTTAAATAAATTAAGCATCAAAGATCATGGGTAACGCCAAGCGAACTATTGTCATCGAGAGCAAAGTTAAATAGCTAGTGGCGGAAGACAATACTTTGTGTCTGGTGGGATCATAAAAGTGTGATTTATTGTGAACTGTTAAAACCCGATGAAATCGTTAATACTGAATGGTAACAACAACAACAACAAATGATCGATTTGAATAAAACTTGGATTGAGAAACGACGAGAATATGAATCAGAAACGACAGCACAAAATTATTTTGCTTCCAAATAATGGACTATCAAGGAAACGATTGAAATAATTAATTCGGAAATACTTTTGCATGTGACTTACCAAGCAAATTTGATTCCCTGTTTTCCGATTATTACTCATTATTTGCATCGATGGGACACGTACGTGCGGAGCAGAGCTTTACTTCTTGCGAAAACGTACGAAAATAGTTCAATTATTCATTTGCCTCAAAAAACAACAGTTTTTTTTCTGCATGGAATCAACAAATTTTCAGATAGATGGGGAAAATGTACAGCTAACGATGGGCAATAATTCGAGTAAAATATTATTTGTTTTTCATTTTCTTATAATAAGCATTTGGTTTTCATATAAAAATTTCGATTTTACATTTACGTGCCTGATATATTATTGGTTAAGGGACTTTTGCTTCAGCTATTGGCTTTCAATTCATATGATGTTACAGTTTTCGTTTAGCGATACCACAAAAGATTCCTAGAAATCGTCAAAATATTCTATGCGAACTTACTCAGATCCTTTCGAGCAAGTAACATCCCTTTAAGTAATAAGAAGCTTTGCAATCACATTTTTTTTTTCTGGGGATTGATGTTCAAAATATGACCTAAAGTGAATTATACTTTTTTCTTTTGTTTAAATAATTTCATGATACAAATTTTGAAAAATCCTAAAGATATTTATCTAACTGCTGCTATCTTTAGTTTATTGTTCTTTTTTAAAGGCCACAACATTTTCATTTTTGCCATTACTTTAATGGTACAAGTGACCCTAAAAATTGTAACGAAAGCAATAAAGTTAAACTTTTATATCAACATACCGAACTATAAAATTTACCAGAATCATAGCTTATAGTTATTACAACTGAGAGGGAAAAAACAAAAAAGATACAAAACGAAATCTTTTTTCAAAATCATTTTAAACTAGTTTCTCCAAGCAAATCATGGGTCAGTAGCATGCAATCATTATTTCCACTTTTTTATATGAAAAAGTGAAATAAAGAATTTTTAGTCAACGCAAAAACACGAACGAAGAAAACGAAAGAAAGAAAATTATTACCAGGACCTTTAAGTGAGAGGATGATGCATAATATTCGTAAATAATACATAAAAAATAGCTGAGGGGAAGGAAGAAAATAAAAAATTTTATTAACAAAAATAAATAAAAATAATGTATTCGGATGTTAGTTATGTACCGCCCAGGTTTAAAGCGATTTTTTTTTGCTTTTTTTTTTTTTTGATAGTAGACGTTTTTTGCAAGAAGCAGAGAAACATGGTTACACTGTTTTAGGATCTCTTAAAGTTGGGTGTGGTTCATGTATAATAATAACAAAAAAGGGTATACGTTAGCAATTTGTAGATGATTTGTCTTAAAGCCGGATGTAAATATAAATAAAACTTAACCAGTTTAAGCGGAACAGACCACAAATAATTGTAGCTTATAGTCGAAACTTTTTGTACAGTTGACATGGTGTCGGCGAATGATATCTGGAGATCATAATTTTGTAGAATCCTCTGAAGTATGAAAAAATTAATAAAGAAAGAAGCTGATCAGCAATGTTTGAAGTAGAAACTCCCGATGTCGTACAGAGAACGCAGCAATGTTTTGCCAAAGAAAATTTGAGGGAAAATCTCGGATAATTCTGGTTTTTGTATTTTTGTTAACCAACAACCATAATAAAGATATCCCCCCAAATTTTCTTAAATTTGTGTATTTTTCGAAGAATCTTATCTTAAAGCTAGAAGAAGCATCTTGTTTTTAATTCAACGCGAATGAAAAAGTAGATGGAAGTGAATGCGTGCGTGTGATATATGAAAAAAAAAGAAGCGACAAACATGCTATTTGCAAGCATTATCAATGCAGCATCACCCGCTATTTGCAGCCGAATCACGTGGTGCAGAAATGAAGACCTCTGCCTTGCCACTAAGATTCTTATTCTTATCGTTGTCGTCATCGTCAACATTTTCTGATATTCTGTTTTATAGTAAAAGAAATTTGTTTTTCTTCATTTCTTGTGGGTCCGTTCTTATTTCGATATTATATTACGGGCTCTGTGTGTGCGTGCGTATGTACGATGCGCTGGTAAGAGGAAACTTTTGCATATACATTGTTTTTTTTTTTATAATTTTTTTTTATTTTTTTCAGTTCGTTCTCTCTAAAGTTATGTTTTCAAATTAAGGTTATTTAGTGGTTGGAAATTGTTGCCAACTGTCATGCAACCTGACAGTTTAAAGTGTTACTGGCCATGTTATATTGTTAGCTGTTATACAGAGTATCATATATATATATATATATATATATATGTAACTACCATCATCATTATTATCATTATTGTTGTCCTTAACGTAATGATCATCGTTATCATTTTAGTTATTGTTGCTTTTTAAGTTATGTTTATTGTATTTCATAGCTTTTGTCCACGTTTCTATTTTGTCTATTCTTTCTTAGTATTCAACGGACAACGGACACCAACTCCAACACTAACATTTGGATGGAGCGGGGTGACAGGAGGGGGAGGAGGAGGAGGAGGAAGAAATATCGTCTGACGTATATGCCAGATGAGAGGAAGTTATCCCTGTTTTCCTTAAGAGCTTAACTTAATAAATGAATTTTAGTCACGAACCTTTAAAGAAGTTGATAAAGGAAACGAACGAACAGGGGCATGGCAGAGTGTTTTATATTAATTAAATTAAAAACAATTACTCAACAGAATGTATTACTCTCTTACTCTACCCTATACGGTAAGCAAGTGCAGACTCTGTACGAATGAACGGTGTATACATAAGTAGTACACGTAACGTATGAGTGATGTTTAATTTTCATTAAAGCTTTGCATAGAATTATTGTAGAATAAAAAGAAAAAAAAAACAATAGAAAGAAAAAAAAAACAAAATTAGCTAAAGCAAGCTAGATTAACTGATATTAATATTCAAGAGGTTTGAAAAGAGTTTTCAACTTTGAATTAACGCCGGGATTATAAAGAGAAGTAGAGAAATAAATGAAATAAATTTTCCTACTATTGCTAGTGTGAGATTCGGTTTTATATAATAGAGAAAAATTAAAAGTAAAAAATTCAAATTCAATAGTATTTATGGAATTTCTATAAGCATTAAAATAAATATTAAATGGCGGATTGATTTGTTCTTTTATCATCTAATACTTGGTTAGGTTTAGAAGAATTAAAGAATTATTTTTCTTTAAAGTGAGATTTCATTTGAAACTTTTCGAAGAAAGTAAACAAATTTTTGTTACATTTGTTGCTTAACCTTCAATTTTAATCTTTTCAGAACATAATCCATTACTTTAGTATACCGAGAGATTAAGCTTTCATAAGCCGGTATTCACGTAAAACTAATCATGTGTTCCAATTTTTGAAAAAGATTTTTTTTTTTTTATTTAATATAAACATTTATATTTGATTCCCTAAAAAGTCAAAGGATTCCATTGTCTCTAAATCTATGGTAATAATTACCTCCATAAAGTTTTCTTTATTAACTACACTTTATCTTGCTTGGAAACCGACGTATAGCACTCGACACACAAGAAAATTTTAAATCAATTTTAAAAAGAAATTAAAAAAAATTATGAGTCATCTGAGTTTTAATCAAATATAAACGTTAAAAAGATCAAAGCGTGCTCGACGTGACACAGCGCTTTATTGTTGCATTAGAGTGGAGAATGTGGGGATAATTGAAAACTTTGACCTTAAAATGTGTGAATTGTATGGTCGTCTGTTGACTGGCTTAATACATCGGAGATAGTTTAACATAAAAATAAACTTAAATTCATAAATGGGATATGTGTTTAGACTCGACGACATCATATAAACACTTCTTCTTTAAGTTATGCTTTTGAATTTGGACAATTGACAGTTACCGGATGATTACCTAATAAATGATCCCTTTCTAACCGCGATAATTGTACTAAAGCAATGCAGCTGTCGTTTAGTTTAAATTTTTTTTTTTTTTTGCTGAAAGGTATTTTGATATTTAAAATATGTCCCTTTAAAGGGACATATTACATATATGTTGGCATAAGATGACTACAAAAACAGATCGGCTTTGCAATTGGTGCCAACAGCAAGGTCAAGCACAGTTAGTGGAGATTGTAGGACAAAAGGTACTACTGTAGAATCACCTTGGACAGATAATTCTTGCAAATTGAATCTATTGTCTACAGCAATTTGTAAGATCCTACCCCCCGATCTGCTTAGTAGAAGAGTTAGGGGGTATTGCGATTAAAAACGCGAGAACTTCATTTGATTGATTTTTCTAGTCTGCACACACAAAGAGTTTCTTGACAAATTCTTGATAATTTTTCGAGACCAGAGAGTACAGAAAAATAGCGTCAGATAATCGAACAAAATATATAATACGATGTCAAATATCATATAGACATATGAACTTAACATATATATATGTGTGTGTGTGTGTGTGTGTGTGTTCATTAACTACCTAAACTATTACGTGTTCTCATTCACTTACATTTGCACTTCTACTAATCACTTCCATAGATCTTTGGATTTTTACTATTGGTCGCATGTGAACTGACCATTGGATAGATAAAAAGGAGACAAAAAATATCCAAATAATTATAAATACTTTGCACTTCTACGGAAAAATAGAGATGTTTGTGGACATCTATTGGGTGCACAAATAATTTTAAAAAAAAGTTCTTATATAAAAGGAATTTAATATAAAAAATAATTTCTAATTTTAATGTATTTTAAATTTTTAATTTAAACTTTCTTTTTTTTTTGGTATATTCTCGCTTTCAAGGCAACTGCTTAACTACTGCTTAACCCACGATTGAGGTTAATCGAGATTGAAATTGTGTTCTACCCGGCACACAGCTAATATTATGTTAAATAATTAATGAAAATCACGAAAAACAAAAACTTGTAGAAAAGAAAATTAAAATGAGTTTCTCGACACACACACATACATACATACATACATACATACATGCGCATACACGCATATGTATGCATTCCTACGTATCTTACATTTATACGTTTTAAATTTTCGCAAATTCCCAGTACAGTCGGGGATCACTAACGTTAATACAATGAATATAACAGTAGCAGCAATAGCAGCAGTAGCGGCAGTAGCGGCAGTAGCGGCAGTAGCGGCAGTAGCGGCAGTAGCAACAGTGTAGCAATGAATAGTCTAAGAGAGCATAAAGTGTTTATATTACACAAAATTATTATCATCTTTTGGTCTCTGGTGTAATAAAATGAATTTTTTATCCCTTTCTCTCTCTCTCTCTTTCTCTCTCTCTCCCTCTCTTTTATTATTCTGCTTTTTTTTCCTTTTTTTGTTTTTTCTATTCTACGCTTTTTAGTGCGCTTAAGTCAAAACCCCTAAAGAAAATGTGAAACGGCATAGAAGAGAATAATTACAGTGGAACCAGAATAGTTTGCGTTACGGTCTGTCGAGAAAATATATCAATATATATATATATATATATATATACATCTCTATATACATATATATTTTTTAAAACTTGGCGTAAAATGCTCGGTTATTTGATAACAGTTGAGGTTTAAATATTTTCCCGACATTTTTCAAATAACTTTTCTCTTAGAATAAGATAAAAGGTCGGTGTTTTCCTTTTTTTTTTTTGCTTTGCACGCTTCGCTTCAAGCTAAATATAAGCGATATATTTTTAGTTCAGCTGATGTTTTTTTTTTTTTTTTTAGTTTTTTTCTCTTCGCCCGTGTGTTCATCATCATTTAATCCATAAGATAAATTGACTTTAAATCCTTCTTTTTCACATTCAATGACGATGATAGTGCAGCTGGTATTGCTGCTACTACTATTAACGCCGTTACTTACAAAATATTTTGCGTGTAATCCTTAACTTGCTGCTTATCTCTAGAATGCTTTTTGTAAAGGGCTCTTTGACGGGAGAAGAAAGCTTAAAAGGGGGATTCTCGAACAATTTATAAGAATTTTTTTTTTTTGTTTTTTTTGTTTTTTTGTTACTCTATTTTAATTTTGATGAAAATGTGTACTTAAATTTCGTGATCAACTTTATTATGAAATATGTCTTCAAGCGCTTACTTACCTAATGATCAAAACCAAAGGATTTTTTTCGGTCATCATAACATAAACAGTCTGATAATGTGCTCAAGATGAAGTTGAAATAAACTTACCTTTAAAAGAAATAAGAAAAAAAGTTAATTGTTCAATTAGTTCATTTAGTTTTCAGTTATGAAGTTATAGAATATTCACTTTACAGTGTGGATGTATGCCTTAATTTCGTTTAGAGAGAATATTCTTTAATTATCTTAATGTAGCAAAAATTTCATTAAAGAAAAATCGCTATAAGAACCCGATGAGAAAACGAAAAAGCAATAAAAGTATACAAATTAATAAATACATTTATTCCTTACTTGTATATAAATAACACTACTTGGCGAATTCATGTGATTTTTAGATAGAACTGTCTTTCAAATGAAATGTACCAAAATATCACGAAATTCCGACCGTTATAGTGTAAAACTTACAAATCCTTTAACTTAATTTTTCAAAGCACGATTTTCGCTAACTTTCGCGGGTTTGTTATTCACTCGGCGGACTACTGATACGACTCTGAAGTGTAGTGATGAATGCGCTTTTCTTCCATTGTCACATGTCGCATGAAAAAGTTCTTTGAGTCCCTCAGACGACCCGAAACGACGCCTTGAATCAACACAGTTGCAACTGGCCGATCTTTTAAAGTACGGTTTTCGCTGCCTCTCGCCGATTACTGTTCACTCGGCTAACTTCAGATTTGATGGCGGAGTGTAGTGTTGAGCTTATATTTCATCTGATGTCACACATCGTACGTGTGCCTAATCAGCTTCAAACAGGGCTTTGTATCAACATTTTCCTTTTTTTTCGAAAATATGAGCAAAAGTGCTGCACTCATTTCGAAAACAGTTTTCTCATGGACAAATGATCAAGCAAAATAGTAAATGCACTGCCTTATAAAATCATTAGTGTGTCAGTTGTCTCATGCAATTTCACTTTCCGGTCTTTCAAAACGATAATGTACGGTTTTTTTGTATTATCAGGAAAAACTGCCCGTATCGGCCCGTCAGAGCTATCACCATGGTTCGTGTCCGAAGTTTCTTGTTCATAGTCAGAAAACCATCGACAAGTTGTTCTTTCAAGGGGCAAGAGTTGATCTAACACTTTTCAAATACTTAGTTTGAACGGTATTTTATTGGATTTGAAAGCCTAGTCCGTCTAAATTATGATACCTAGGAGACTTTTGTAAGCACCTTCTGAATCTATATGAAATAATTTTTAAAATTATAAAAAAAAAAATAAAACGATATCTTTGGTAAATTTTTTTTAATAAATGGTTGAAAATTGATATGGTGACCATCGCAGAAATAATCAAATAAGAAACTCTAGCACGGCCGTTTGGTCGACCTATATTATCACATGAATCTGTGCATAAAAGTGTCTTCCAAACAAGTTAACCAAATTCAAATTTCAAAAAATTTGTTGAAAATAGTTCTGGAAAGCGAAAGTAAATGGTATAATTCTAGCAAGCGAGTGTAAATAGGATCATTGTAAGGTTATATCATCGTTAATTTGAAGTCCAAGGGATTTCTATACGATTTTTATAAAAAAATAAATAAAATAAATAAATAAAACTAAATAGATGAAATCCGTTTTTATATCATTTTATAGGAAAAACCACCTTTCCGTGGTAATAGAAGGATAATAAGTAGCTAGTTAAAAAGAACGCTAACACAGATCCATAATCTTCTCTTTCATAAGAGATAAGCTTTAGATGACTTTATACCCCAAGAGTTTGAAAAAGGAGCCCGAGAATTTCGAAATTGTCTATCAAAAATCATTTCAAGTACACGAGCAATCTTTACTAATAATAACACGTTAGGATAAAGGACTCAGTTTCTGTTAATCTAATGATATTATATATGAAATCAAATAATCTCAAGGACTATTAAATAAAATATCTCGTAGAATTGTTCTTTAAAAAACTAGATAACTTTTCAAACATTATTCTTAGACACAAGTTATAATAACATCGTAAAACTCACATGAGCCTAATTATCACTACATTAAAAGTTAACTTTGAGTAAGCGCACTTTAACTTTATTCTTTAAACATATTCTCAAAAGCTAGTAATTAAAAACCAAGCACATTGCGTTCACATTCACTTTCACTTGAAAATTTTCATTATAAAAAGTAATTAACAATTTTTCCACATGTTGTTCGTTTGTATTATATAGGACAAAATGTTCTTATACACAGACAGTATTTAAGTTATTCCTGCGTATATCAATAGCATAGTGCGCTGCTGTTGTTGTTGGTTTAGTAATCACACCATTAGTATCAAATATCTGTTCGCTCTCTGCACTGAGATCTCTTGAATGAATACAGTTCCGTTCGTTTACTTACAAAAAGAAATGTTAGAAGAAGATGTTGTAATGGGCTTCTTCTTAAAATATTTATCTATATACACACACAACTAGGCAGGCTTGTAAATGTAAGAATTTTGTACCGCTATCTCTCATTCACAGATGCAGGTTACTACATGAATATCTTGACTTGAAAAGTTTGCAATCACTTCTCGCGTCTGTATTGGTTGTTATGTTGTTACTTAATATTAAAAAAAAACGCAGGTAAACATTCACATAAGTAATAATTTTAATAACTAAATATTTTATATTTTACTTTTGTTGTAATTTTTGCTCTTTTTCGTAATAAAGCATTAAATGTTTCCAATTGAAATATTTCCGTGTAATAATACAAAGAAAGAAACCCAGCACTTGTCAGAGAGTTTTGCTGCAAATATATTACATTTATTTATAGATAGAGTCACGTTCTCGTAACGAAAGTCATGTTCCCAATGCGTTTGAATCAAAGAAAACATTTAAAAAATAAATATTTGACTACCGCTGCAGTCATTCATTCTATTGAAAGTAAGCTACACAATCGATTCAATCGGAAATTTCTTTTTTCATTGGAAATTTTAATATAAGTATAGTTTAAGTAATGTTAGCTTGGTTTTAGTATTTTTTGATTACTTTGTTTACTGGTTCAGGTGAGGTTACAATTAAGCTCAATGCATCATATCATTTCAGTCATTACCGTCGAACACTTACATAACAAAACCATCGATTATGAGGGATACATACATTTAGTCAATTTGGTTTGTCATAACCAAAAGGTAACTTTAGAGACCCTCCAAAGTATATCAACTATTGATTAGCATCAAATCTAGACTCGATTTAAGCATGTCCGTCTATCCGTCTGTGTAATGTACGTGTTAAACATTGTTCTGGCCGCAAAAATAAAAATGTCAGCTTCAAATTTGGCAGAAACTTTGAAAAGTCTTCCAGGCAGGTTGTTATTCAAAATAGGCCAAATCGATCAAAGGACACGATCATAATACAACGTAGATTGAGAACATCTCTGCTTTCGGAAAAAAAAATTCGGATTTTTTGCTCATAGCAGATAGAATTAATTAAGATTTTCCACAAATATTACACTAGCTATTCCGTAGTCTTTATACAAAAATGAAAGCGATCGACCACGCCCACTCGATACAATAGAATTTTGAAATTTAATAATTTTTTTTGTGCAATTATTTGTAACGTTGAGAAAGATGCTTTTGGAACCAAAAAAAAAAGTATATCTTCTTGATCAGTATGAAACTCGGAATCCATCTGCAGGTATTCGTCCGTCCGTCTGTCTATTTGCCTATCTGCTTATCTATGTAATATTTTTAGTAGATTTTTCCTTAGAATCCTCATATAAGAAGAGACTCAAAATATAAGCAGATGTGATCCAAGGTTAGCAATATAACTTTTTATACGAGGAGAATTCGAAATATTCGAAAACCATCTGCATAAAAAATGTAAACTGGGATGTTATTTTTCAAATACATGTTCATTTGAGACCCTCAGAAGAGTATTCCTAGATATATAGGCATCAATACCATCTAATGGCAAAAACCCGCGGAGACTTTTTACATGACCTAATACTTTTTACACACAAATTTTCGTCGAGAAATTTAGGCATTACAAATTTTTTCATTTATTGATCTTTTCAAGAAAAGCCTTGTATGGGGGAGGGGAGCGGTCTGATCCAGCCCATTTTTAATAAGGCTTAAAGATCTACATATTGTCAAAATATCGCAAAAAAAAATAAGTCGAATTCCAAAAATAATTTGGAATCGTTTGGTATATTAAACAGCGTGTGTGCCATAAGTTTCGTTACGCTTATCCACACAAATTTAAGGTTCATATATGAAAAGCAAAGGTTTTAATTCAATTCTAGTTGGGTTTATCTCACAATTTTTAGGTTTATATTCTCGATTAGTTATTATTTTTAATTTTAGCGCACTATATGCTTCGTAAGATTTTAAGAAAAGTTTTTGAAAATTTCATACTCTATGAAGAGATAGAAAGAGAATGCTGAGCATAAAGACTATTGATATTAATACGAAAGGTGAGCTGATAGTTTGAACACAGCAGGAAACAGGATCTACTTTATCTAAATTATAAGATGACTTGATTTGAGAGAAAATCCGTAGTCAGTGTATTAAGAAACGAAAAAAAAGAGAGATAGAGATGAATAGATAAATCTATTCATAATTTCAAAATGATGGTCGAAATATGTACACCGTAGAGTGTTTAGTTTATAATACACAATGACGTTACATACGTGCACAATAAAAACGTTCGCATATTTAGCGTTACTGTGATAAAACCATAAATCCACTAAAATCACTTTGTAAACGACATTTTTTTATTTGAATGTGTTGTTGTGTGTTGTTTGTTGTTAGCGTCCACCGCACAATCAATTTATTCCATTAATTTTTTATATACATATATACCCTTCTGTACAAGAATTCTTTTATGGCGTTAGCATATTTTCTTGTTTTCATTTTGTTTTAACATTAAAAACGGAAAAAGAAAGAGAAAGAAAGTTATTGTATGGCGCGTTTGCCACATTGCCGCTGCCGTTGTGACAGCAATAATGAAATTTTCCTTTCAACTAAACAAATGCAATCGGGAAGGCTGAGCAGTTGAGACGAATATTCATGCGTCTATGCATAGACATGTATGTATGTATGTATGTATGCAAATGTATGTATGTATGTACTTATGTATGTATGTATGTATGTATGGATGTATGCATGTATGCATGTACGTATGCATGTATGTATGTATATGTATGTATGTATGTTTGTATGCATGAATGTATGTTTGTATGCATGAGTGTATGTATGTATGCATGTATGTGTATGTATGTATGTATGTTCGTAAGCATGAATGTATGTATATATGTATGCATTTATGTATGTATGTATGTATCTATGTATGTATGTATGTATATATATACGTTTATATGTATATGTATGTATGTATGTATCCTGTAGTAGATGATGATTTATAAAAAATAACAACTATAAATATAATATTGTTAAAATGTGGAACATATTTGTTATTGTATGAAAAACTTTTTTTAACGTACACAGCTTCCCAAACGCCGATGACGATAGTTTGACAGGCAAGTAATGCAAAAGGCTTTTTTTTCATTGTGTTTCTGTATATATATGAATATATATAGAAAAGGGGGGGGACATAAGCGTATGTTTGTGACGATGTTTAAGCTTTATTGCTTGTCATATAGACTCAATTAACTTGAAATGCAATCACTCACTCACTCGCTTACTTACTTAGTTAGTGACTCTGTTTGGAGCAGCAATATATTGATGGTTTTTAATTAAATTTTATTACAACACAAAATCATGTTGTTTTTCTATCCATCCATAAAATATCATCTCATAAAATTTTAAAAGTAAGTTATGTTTGGATTGTTGTTGTTAGTGGAAAACCTAAATGGAGTTCAATTCAATTAAAAATTTTCAATATTTAAAAATTGCATTTGTGTCAAAAAAGTATGGGGAAATATTTCGTATAATTATTATTAATTTTAATTTATTTAATTAATATTAATTTTCACGTCTGTAAAGTCTCTAAAATAAACCGTGAACGAATTTAATTGATACAAAACAATTATGCTTAGGTTTATTTTTGAGCTCATTCTCTCCTTGGAAAATATTCTAAATTGTTAATGAAAGTTCGAGTGCAAAGTCTCTTAGAAGGCTAGAAATCCAAGCCGATTTAACCCGATGTTCAAAGCATTTAATAAGTTAAATTTCGATGAAATCTAAAAAAATAACTCACATTTAAGCTGGAGAGGGATATTTAAGAGAGCGAGTGAATACGTATTTTATGGTATTAAGCAGCTCATGGCTTGTTTTAAGAGGGAAATTCATTGTAGGTCCCCCTATGTTTGGAAGGAAATTAAAAGTGTAAAATTTTGGCTGAAAAAATTGCATAATATAACTGACGAATCAGACTATGGACCGGATATGGCTAAGTAATGTTTTTCAAGTTTAGTTTCAAGTTATTGAAGTACACGTCAATCAAATTTTATACTAAAAAGCTAGATGAGAAACGAAAAATATTCACATTTTGTTCGTGTGGTGCTCTGTGAGAACCAAAGTCGAATGATTGTTTTGGCCCACATTTAGATTATATTCCGTTTTATTTTATGATGGTTTTGAGCATTCTATCGTACGTTATTTAGTTCAACTTATCACTTATTCATTGTAGTTTTAATTATTTTACATTAGAATGATAATCAATTTAGAGTTTCATAGCTGTTAGCTTATGATTATATTATTGAATGAGAATTATCGCATTCGTAGTAGCAACAGCTGATTTCGATTGTGGTATGCACCGATTGGCAACGCTAACCTTTTAAGGATTGGGTATGGAGGAGAGTTAGAAAAGTAAGAAGAAAACTAAAAGAGAAGAAAGAAGAAGAGGACTTTCTTTTCCCTTTTCCGCTAGCAATCGTTGATTGAATAACACATGAAGTTAGAATTTGATTCGAATAGATCGGTTTAGGGATGGAAACACAGGAGCAGCATGGTAATAAAAATATATGAGTAATTATTAGAGTTTTATATAGAAATAGAACTCTGAATACATAAACAAATTATTTTTATTTTGAAAGTTAGTTCAACCCTAAATAAGACTGATGAGACAACCCAGGACACGTAACACATAGACTGGGAAATATAATGAATTGTTCGGAAGTGAAAAAAATCCATTCTTCACAAACTTCTATAAGAAACGTAACTTGCCTAGATTCTGTAGTTATCACTTTCGCGCTTAATTGTGAGGAGATTGTCGTCTCTCTCTCTCCCACGTACGTACAGTGCTCTTTTTGCAGGCATTTGGCAGTTTTGGCAAGGCCGGCTTACAACGAAAAGAAAATTATATTCGGTATACGAAAGCGACATTTCCTTTTTGCGTTGATAACGAACAAACAGGAAAGGGATAATTGATATTACGCCTGAATGTAAATTTCTTCTTGGAATACCGTAGCAATTCTCTTACAAGCATAAGTGAAATTAAACGGAAAACGACTTTATGTTTAAATTGTAATTACGTATGCCATCAACAATTACGATCACATTCTCCCCTATCATGAAATCCATTCAAGGAACTCCCAGCCTTCAGTTCCGTCTGTTTCATCTGTCCAAATCCATTAATCGCTGAGGAAAAAAATACATTTTCCTAAAACATAGGCAAGAAAGATTGAACATTGTGACTTTAAAAAGTATTTTATTAACTAAAAAACTCCATTACAAATTTGAAAACCAGGACTAAACTGTTTTTATATCTCAAAAGAGAAAAAAAAAACTCTAATGAGTTGTTTTAAGCTTATCTTTGAGCTTATCTTTCATTATTCCCGGCTATTTTTTGACAAAGTTCATTTAGAAAAATTGCTTTAAAGTTTACTTTTCTTTATACACTCTACAGTTGCTTAAAAAAACACAAAAAACAAGAAAATGTTTAATTAATCCAGAACTAAACAATCACGTCGTTTTTTCTCTCGCTTTTATTAATTTTCCCTTTCTAGCTAACTTCCTTTGCTGTAACGGTGTATACATAGAGTATAGTGGTTAGAATAAGTGGGGAAAGGAGAACAAGAAAGAATTATTAAAAATATAAACTTATATGCTAGAGAGGAATACGAAAAAATAACCATTGAACACGTTTTCCGCAAAAGCCGGCACTTTAGCTTGTTTCACATGCACACATATCTCTATATATTCAAGCATGCTTTGCAAAAACAACAACAACTGCAACAACTACTCTACAACAGCTTTCCATTCTAATTTTTTTTCTTTGTTTTTTTTTTTTTTTGTTAAGCACAAGAGCTTTTCAAGATATTTTTTCTGTTCGGTTATGTAATGCCGTGTTTTCTCATTGTTGTTGTTGTTTTCGTTGCGCCTACTCTTGAATTTTTCATGGTGTTTAGTTTTATAGCGGTCGTAATACTTTTACGTTTATATATATAGAAACCAATACATATACATACATACATACACTACCTAATATACATATGTACATATATATATATATATATATATATATATATATATATATATACATATCTCTGTGCATGTAGGCTTTTAACAAACTTGAAAGGTGTACATGTCAGCAATTTTTAATACGTTGAGTACGACGAAAACAGATAAAAAAAAAGAAGAAAAGAAAAAAAATTGGAATAAACCAAAGATCCAAATGAAATTGTTGGAAAATCGGAAAATAAAACTTAACATAGTTTTTTTCTAGGTTTTCCACATCTTTATTTTTTTTCTTTTTGTTTTTGTTTTTGATTTTATACATTTTCTAGGCACAAAACTAAAGACTATTGTTCGCTTCAAGTGGCACAAAATCTTATCATTCAGTTATTTAATTTATTTCAAACTAAGGCTAAATAATCCTTAAATCAAACCTACACTACTACTGCTACTGTGCTCTCTCTCTCTCTCTCTCTCTCTCCTCTTCATATACACACATACGCGAACGCACACATGAACACGCTTATACAAATACTTACTTATTGTATTCATTGTATTGCACACAATAATGGTTGCCATTCATTCTTACGTCTACGGCAAATGATGGAAAGATTGTGCACGACTTTATTGTTCTCTTGTTGGCAGAATTGGAAAGAGAGGTCAGATAAGCGCGTAGAAAGAGAAAAAAAAATATATGAGATGCTGCTTCTCATTTTGTTCGCTGTTTTCCTTTCCTTTCTCTTGCTGGCAACTTCCTTTCATATGTTTATGGCGGTATTTAGAATTGTTTTTTTTTTCGTCTTCAACTCTAAAATTCTATTGTTTTTTAGTTAATATAAGATGGCTGGCTGCGTTAGGTGTGCTTTACAAACTTATGCTATTATGTTATATAAAGAGAAAACAACAAAAAAAAAAAAGAAAAAAAAAAGTCAAAGTCGGCAAGACTACGACGACGACGTCGCTGTGCACTTTTCGCCTTTGGCTGAAAACAATAGATTTCCTGATTGGGCATAATTTTGTGGTTCGTATTGTTTAATGTTTAAATATTTTCTCAAAGTATTTTCTCAACAATCTTTTTCTATTTTTGTTTTTTTTTTTTAAGTTTCTTTCCTTTTGCAAAAAAGCAAGAAAGAAATAGAATTCACAAACAAAAGCATTTGTATTCGAGTCAAATTTAGTTAAATTACATTGTTTGCAATATTTTCCTTTTTTGTGAAAGACTCTATTGAATTCATCATTTGATTATAATGATAAGAATTATGTTAAATTGTTAAACTTTTCTGAAGTAATTTACATAAAATCAAACATATGAAAACGGAAATGGTTAGAAAAGAAACATTTTGAGTTGTTAAAAAAAAAAAAAAAAAATACAGAATTTGATTGGAAATGTATACAGAAAACTTTTGTTTATTATTAAAATGATGACATTAAAATTTATTTATTTTCTCTAAATAAAAAAAACATTTTATTCAATAACTTTATGATTGATAGACTATTTCGACTATTCTTTGCATCAGTGATGTTCATTCTAAATTCATTTTTCCAAATATTATGATTCAATTTTAGGACCAAGTACTACAAAGATTGAATGATTGGATTTTAAAGTCATATTATCCTTGTTCGGAATAATATGATTGCTACTGAACTCATAATTTTTTTTTTTTGCTTGATTTTCTTATTGTATCGGTTACGCTTTCCTTATATAAAATAGTCTTACAAGTTTATTTCCAAAATAGCGGTGGTATCAAAAGATCGAAAGCATTAATTAAAATCACTAATGATCGATCTCGAGTGTTGCTTTGTATTTATATATCCAGATGTGTGCTAAGTTGTGTTCCGACGAAATAAATCACTACGAAGTAAAGCGGCTCTTCAAAGCTTTTTGTAACATAAAGTAAGTTTGTAAATGTAAAGTAACTCTGCATGGTTCACGCTATGAATACTAAGTCAATGCCTTCATGACTAAGAAGAGTTTCTAAGTTTAACTACCGGTGCCCGGTGAAGGCGCATCTTCGGGCTTGTAAGCGGAAGCTTCAGGGAAGTATCCTTCGATGGTTCGCTACTATACTAAAACCAATCGTAGCGGGACCATGCGACATATTAGTTAGAAAAAATGTGACTTTAATATGAAAGATTTTCAATTTGATCTAGAAAACTGCAATCGTTCAATTAAAAGGCTTGAGGGTAAGCAACTAACGTTTCAAATAATCAAGAAAGGAGAATTTTAAGAAAGCACGAACGAAGCATTCTTATCCAGTAGTTAGGCATGGCTGCTTGATGTCGTAGCTGACGATGATGTCTTTCCGAGTACAAAATAATCTTTAAGATAAGGTAGTGAGATTTGTTCTTTTAAGATTCCAAATGCAAAGATTGTACCGAATCCAAAGATTGTACCGAATTTATGGGGTCAGGTTGTCCAAATGAGGAAACTCTTTGTACTATGTTACTATGTCAAGAAAGTTGAAATAAATACCTTAGTGGCAGGTTGCTGGATGTTCAAACCGGAAATCTTGTAGGGGAGCCCCTAAATGGAGACAGAATTGTGATATTAGAATCGTATCTGCTGGAGGACTATGAAGTTCTCGGGAGAAAGCCCGCTATCGTGCGCTGAAAAATAGTCCAATACTTAGGTTCGTCGATAGGAGGTAGGGGCCTATAACAAGACACCTGCGTTAATCCAAAGCGGAATTAGCTGTATTATGTGCTAAGACTTAAGTTGCAGGCTTAGTTTATTGATTCCATTTTTTTTTTCTTATAAATTTCTTCATTTTGATCTTTTAAACAAGTTGAAAATATTTTTCTTGTTATCTTCGATACTTCGATATCCTCCTTCCATTTATACTTCGTTTTTATCCCTCGAATTATAGATTTAATCTCCTAACATACTCCTGTTTTCTTTGTTGTTTCTTTTGAAAAGAAGTCCTCATACAAGAGATGCCAAATTAAGACAATTTGTATTGGACTTAACACAACAGTACGTACTGATTACACTTGGGATTTTGAGCATTTTAGCTTTTTTTAGCTTCTCCATTAACTTCTGTCTGTTGGGAAGAATTGCAGACATCTTTGTAAAAGCCTTGTAATTTCTAGGTGCATTTTCTCTCATCTATTTTGTATGTAACGTACATTGTCGTATTGGCAACTTAAACATCTTGACAATTTTCCTAACTACTCTCTGGAAGTCTCAGAACGATGTTCCAAAGAAAAAAAATTCAAATGATGAGATCATTTATGGGAATTTAGACAAATTTTCAAAGTCTTGACAGATTGTTCTATAAGAAAAGCATCGGAATATCAGGGAATCTTTAGAACACTTGTGTAACACTAATCAAACGGGACCATCATTTCGACGAATGAAATCAGAAAATTGTATTTTCTCACTTTATCCGATGTATTATTAAAAAAATTTAATTTTACAACTGATTTAACCTTCAAACAAAACTCAAACTTCTATTTATTCAATAATTTCAGTCATAAACTTTTCTTATATTCTGTTTCTCTCTCTCTCTCTCTCTCTTTACAATTGTTAATAAATTGCTTTGCGATATAGTAAAACTAGAAGAAACTATAGCTTGCAATGATAGATATGTTTAATCATCAACTTCCCTGAAAAATATATTTTTCAGCATGCAATTCTTTATATTACCTATTGTTAGTTACTTTGCTAGTTTTCATCTTAGTTTTGTTTTTGTTTTTTTTTATTTTTTTTTTTTTAAACTTTTCGGTGAAATAAAACTTTTTCATTACATTTAACTGAAACTTCCGTTTGTTATTGTTTTCGATTTTCGATGTTGGTTTTCTACTTTTCTATGGGAGGGAGTTAGGTAAGAAAACTTTTTAATTAAGACACCAACCAAGATCCCAAAGTATTATAATATGAATGTACTGCTTATTCATTAAACGCAAGTGCTTGTAAAATATGATATGATGTATGTGTGTTTATATCTTCTCCTCAAAGTTGATTATGATTTAAAAAAGAAAAAAATTTCTATATCCTTTAAAAACGTTTGTTTAAAATCGTGAAAGAAAGATGAAAAAATAACAAAATAATTTTTAAGCAGATTTTAATTTAATGTTCTCTTGAAATATTAAATATTCAGGTTTTTGAACAAAGAACTGAGAGCTGATAAGCAATATATTTGAAATACGTGGCATCAACTAGCTGGGTGTTCCATTTCTATTAGAGTGCAGAAAAGAAAAAGTTAAACAGATTGAGAATATCGTTTTTTATGGTTTAGAAAAGCTATTCAAGTCTGTCTCAAGAGCCAAGGAAAATAAGGTTGAGTGAGCAGAGTGAGACAAAAAAAGGAGAACGAAAGATAACTATTCTTTTAATGTATATGACTTACCTTTCATAAGAGACAGTTGTCTTCGTTTGCGTGAAGAAGAAATAAAGGGCCAGAGAAAGGGCGAGAAAGGGAGAGAGAGGGAGAGAAGGAGGGAGAGAAAGAGAGAGAGAGAGGGAGATGGAGGTAGAGAGAAAGAGAGAGAGAAAAAGAGAGAGAGAGAGAGACAAAGAGAGAGAGAGAGTGAGAGAGACAAAGAGAGAGAGAGAGTGAGAGAGACAAAGAGAGAGAGAGAGGCACACACACATGCAGAGAGAGAAGGAGAAAAACAGACAGACAGACAGAGAGAGAGAGAGCGAGAGAAAGAAAACCAAGAAAACCAAAATTTACATATGTAAGACCATTTCACTTTTCATTGGTGTATGGATAACAAGTCGGAATTCCCGAATGTAATTTAAGTTTAACTCACATGCGTGTGTGTGTGTGTGTGTGTGTGTGATGAGCTCATGTTACAGTAATTCCAGATGTTAATAAAATTACTGCATTTAATAAAGGAACTTGGAAGGGGTTGAAAGGAAAAATTCCTATCGGAGGTCATATCGCTCCAATTTCAATTGAAGGGGATAAACTTCTGTGAAAAAAGGCCCAAACGATTGTATTGCATCCGTATTGTATATTGTATTATATATTATTAATGAAAACTCTGAAGCCTATCACTACTGCTATAGATTTTTATAAACATACATATATACAGACATACATTATACATGTATACGCATACAGATAAACCATAGAATTTCTACAACAACGAAATCAAAAAAATTGAAAAAAAACTTTCAATACCTTGTCACCGTAATGTACAACTAATATATAATATAAATAAAAAAGAAATATTTTCTGGGGTAAAGTTTATATGTAAATAAATATATATATATATATATATATAAATATATATGTATATATTTACATTTTAATGTTTCTTCAATCATTTGCTTTCAATTAAATTTCATTTAAATGCATAAAACTCGCCTAACACTTAAAAGCAAATACAAACAGAAAGACAACAAGTAAGGAAGCGATGTTCGGCTGCGCCGAATCTTCTATACCCACCACCATTATATGTTGGAAAAACTAAATTTTGATACTCTACAATCTAGGAGTGGCAGATTTTTTTTACGCGTACTGACCAAACCTACCGAAAGCAAAGCTGCTTTGAGCTTATATTATACTGCAAGTATGTCTTTTTACAAATTTGGCCCATTTTCTGTACCAAGGTACGTGAAAGAACTATCAATGCTTCTGCCACATTTGACCCACAAATCTTAATATTTATGAAGGAGAAAATGGTTACAGCAGACATTCCACAATTAAGCTAACAGAGATGGACAGACGAATGGTCCGACATGCCTAAGTCGATTCTGAATTTGATCGAAAGACTATACACTTTATAGGCTTTCGAAAATAGACATGTTGTCAGCGTATATTCTACTGTGGGCGTGTCCCCGTTTTAATACCAATGTGCCAAATTAATATACCTTTCCCCATCGGTGGTAAATATTGAGGAAAGTAGATGCAGAGAGGCGCATAGATAATTTAATATTTTTGTTTTTGCTTTATAGGTCGTTGATAAAATAAAAAAACCATGTAGAGTGCTTAACATAGGGAGAGAAGCAATACATCTATAAAATAGCTTTAGCAGAGCTTAAACTCTCTCAGAGATTTAGACGATTAACGAAACAAAATTCAAGTGAAACCATATGAAAGCAGATAAGAAAGTTATGTTGGGCTTTAAACGAATCTTATATGCACATTATCTTCTTGTGGTAATTTCTTCATTTATTTATAAGACTTATCTTAAGACTTTGAATGTGATGAAAGTTCTCTTAAAATTGTACTGACTTTTAATAAGTATTTGAAGTGATATTTGATAAAGAGCGTAATTATTATTTCTACGATCACTCCTCATGTAACGCCCCATTTGAAAAGTCTCTATATAAAAAAATTGTTAGTAACTAATATTTGCGTAAATAAAATAAGTATAAAAAATTTCGATTGGAAGGGATCTATTTTTGAACCACCTCCTATATAATCTTTCTTAGGGGAATCCTTTATTTAGTAAAAATTTAGGCAATCCTTTATTTAGTAAAAAAAATCTAATTTTTAACATATTTTGATAAAAATGAGTCTTTAATAGTAATTTGGTTAAAAAATTGACTACGCTATATTTTTCAAGAAGTACACTCGGTCTATTTTTTGCTCTCCATTCCGTATAACGATTCTCATGAAAAATAAGCGTTTATATGACAAAAAGCGCCGATTTTAATATTTCATGATGAAAAGTAGTCTATAATGGTAAATTGAAATAAAAATTAACAGCACCAGATTTGAACCAACCAAGTATATTTTTGGGAAATCATTTCGTATAAAAGTTCTTCTATAAAAGTAAGCCTTATGTCGCCAAGAAGCTCAATTTTTAATATTTTATGATGAAAAATGAGTCCCTAATAGTAATGTAGCAAATTCGGATCGTGAAGATCTAATTTTTGGTATTTTTCTCACGAAAGTAAGTGAAGACTTGTGTTACATAAAGTGGTGTAAGGACTTTGGTAGTCCGTTTGGGCGGCTATGTTTTTTGTTTGTATTTTTTGTTTATATTTTTTATTTATATTTTTTATTTATATTTTTTATATATATTCTTTATTTATATTTTTTATTTATGTTTTTAAAATTATATTCTTATTAAACGTAGCTTGTTATATTAATGTAAATATAGTAATAAGAGAGACGCGATTAAAAATCCTTTCTATATTGAGTGTACTATATGCAGTTCAATAATATTGACTTAAGCTATAAATTTAAAAGTAGAAAAAAACAACAAAAACCATTAAATTAATTTAGAAGCAAGAATTGGAATTTTATTTCAATTTTTGAACCGTTTAAGATAGCGTAATGAATGCGTTGTATGATCAAATCCGTTAAGAATCCTACACTGACTAAGACCACAAATAGAATTTATTTAATTTGTATTTTTAAAGCTATCAGAGAGAGAGATAACCTAAGCAGTGTAACTTAACAAGCGCATAGACTTTTTAACATATTGTCCGTGAAGATCTTTGTTTCTGTTAGCTACGTAGACCAGAGAATATATATACGAATATATGATAGTATAAAGAAACCACAAAACTTTTAAACAATTTGTTGTTAATAAATTTTTCGTTATCGTTTTTAGGATTTTTTCTTATAGGCTCTTAAAAAAAATTTTATTAAATTTTTCTTAAATATTATTTCTTGTTTATGAGAAGATTGTAAGAATAGGTAAAGGAGAGATAAGGAAAAAACAAAAAAAAGATTGAAAATTAAAGCGTATGCAGGCAACCAATTGTTGTATGTACAATGAATTGAGTTTTTGTGTGTAGAACTAAACATTACTCATATGGACGAGGTATGTATTTGTTTTTTACAGCCTTTGTCATGGCTTAATTGAAAACTTTTTGATCATATCAGATGCTATAGAAGAGATAATGAAAACGAAAAAAAAAGAAAAAACACGTTCACTTTGTTTTATAATCTCTACCGTTTTCTTTCATTGATTTCTCTTTTCTGTTTTTCTTTTTTTTTCTTCCTTTTTTTTTGCATTTTCCTTCTAGTTATTGTTGTTTGCTATTTTAATACAAGCTTTCTTTGTTTGTCGCAGTGATATCATCATCACCACTATCACTGCCGCTATGTTTGTATGTTTGTTTCGTTTCGTTCTTTGCAATCTGCAAGAGTAAATTGATTTAATTGAGTTCAAATGAAAATGTCAACTATCATTCAATAACACACAGAAAAACAACAATAATGGTAGCAATAACAACAATAACAAGAATGACAACAATAAATATTCGATTTCCATTCATTAAGCGACGTCACCGCTGTGCTGCTTATTCTGTGTGTATTACATTTGTATTGTTTTCCTTTTTTACTTCTGTTTCTTTCTTCTTCTTGTTCCTCTTCTTCTCCTTACTGTTCTCTGCTAAATTATGCAACATCTCCCAAAGCTTTAATAACAGTTCGATTTGTTGTTACGGATTTACAGTCCCTTAGGTAATGCGGTTTGAGAGCAACTGTGTTTTTATTCATTCGCTCATTCTCTTATGTTCTTTTATTTGCAATTTATTGACTAAAGTCGAGTCGAGTTTAATCGAGTTAATTTCCTTTAAACTAAACACAAAAAAAAAAAAAAATAATAAACTGACGTGCAGTTAATTGCAAATGTTTAGGGGTTTCACTTACTTGTTGTTGTTTTTGTTATTGTGGTTATTGCATATACATATGTATGTGTATATATACATATAGAAGAAATTTTATTTAATAGAATTAGTTAAATAAGAATTAACATTCTTTAGATAAAAGCGTGGCTAACAAGGTCTGAAGATTAACGAATGGATTGCTAATCCTAATATACCCCTAATTAAATAGGGGTAATAAGCTTTGGAACAAGAAAGCTTAGCTTAACATTTCACTAATTTGAATAATAATTTGCAGACCCACACAAATGCAAACATACTCTGCTGCTTATGAATAAATTTCAATTAAGACTTTCTGTCCCCTATTAGTTGCAATCACGATTTGTAATCAAAAAGACTTAAAGAGTAAAAATGAAAAAATTATTATTAATATTTTTAATAAATATAACGATAGTAAGTTTTTTGTTTAAAAGCAAAAAAAATCTGTATTTATTTGAAATTTCTTATAATGAACTAAACCTTAACGTTTGATACAATTAATCTGGAAAATTAGTGCAAATTAAAATTGAAACAAAGGAAAATGATGAAAAAGATCTGAAAGAAAGTTTTTGATTGTTCCTCTACGCTGTTTTTTACGTCGTGTACAAAACGATTCCGTAACGTTTGCTTTAATTATTTAGTGAACGTTTTTTTTGAAACGCGGAAATCTAGAGCAATATACACATTAATAGCAAATAAAATATCGAAGGGTTATATTAAAATTCATATTTGTGATTACGGTAATTTGAAGAGGTATATAACAATCAGCATTCGTTATAAGCAGGAAAAAACACCAATTAGTTCGTATAGCCTAGAAGGCAGACATCTATGGAGTTTTACGTTTTGCACATGCCATTATGCCCGATGGCACATGGGATCACATGCTGCATTATCCATTGTCTCTCAGAGATTAGTATAATCCCTCTATGAAGGCAGTCCAACTGCTCGTAAAGGTAGCATCTTGGTGGCTTACGGAAAACAGGTCGTTGTCCCCGATGGCACGCGGGGTAACATATGAAAAGTAGCACAATCCCTCTATGAAGGAAGTCCAATTTGCCATAAAGCTTGTGCTCCAGCGCTCACTAAAGTATATGCAACACATGAAGCGTTACGCATTGCGTCTCAGAGAGCAGCACATCTCTCCATGAAGGAAGTCCAACTAGTGGTAAAAGCTAGCTCCTTGAAGCTCGATGGTACATCGGGTAATACATGAAGCTTTATGCAATGCCCCTCGAAAAGTAGTACAATCCATCAATAAAGGAAATCTAACTGGTCGTCAAGCCAGTGTCCTGGTGGAACTCGGGACCTAGTCCCCGCTGGCACACGGAGTAACACACAAAGCGCTACGCATTGCTTGTGCCTTGACGCCCATTGGAACACGTGCCCTGGTCCCCGATGACAGTCAAGGTAACACGTGAAGTATTACGCATCGCTCATGGGAGATTATAATCCCTCCACGAAGGAAGTCTCACTAGTCGTAAATCTGCTGCCCTGGTGCCAGAATAATACATTGCTCTTCAGTCAGTTCTCTTACCAAACAAGTTCAACTACTCATAAAGATTTATAACGAGATCACAGCTACTGACGATTTGCGATCACCTGGCAAGGACGAAGTCTATCAAACACTTCGAACCTTTGCCACCGCTGTGATTGACCATTAAAAAAGTCCCGGAATGACTGTTCCAAGTCTTCAACAGAGAGTGAAACCCCTTGAAGCTTTCGCGCTCCTATCGTGAGATATTTTATAAAGCCTCTGGTTTTACTTTCGTCAGCATCTAGCTACTAATAAGCAGCTAATTGAGCAAATTACCAAAAAATTCTTATCGGCTTATGCAATTCTTAAGAGAATTGAAAGTAAAAATAGTAGAAGTGAGTAAGATATATGCGACTATATGCGAGGGAGATGGATTATGAGCCAGTCTTCAAGAATTTGGTTACCTTATCACCGTTCTGTGGCGTATATGCTTTATAGATAAAATTGATTTAATTCAACAATTGAAACGAAATGTCCTCATGCACCTTTAACGGGCTTTAGATCGTTTTCAGATAAATGAGAGTTTTGATCATTGAATTATTTCTTAAAGAAACGTCCCATTTGTGTTTCAACAGTATTCTTAATAAGCAAAATTTGACTATATTAGTTCGGGTTAGCATTTCAAAGATTAACTTGTTATTCGAGATGTACTGAAACATATTCGCTTATATACTTCCAGGTTAAACCTGCACACAACATATTTGAAAATAAGCTTAAGATTTCTATAGAAATAGAGGAGAAAATTTTAAAAAACCGAAGTTTCGAAATATTATTGTCATTAGTATAACACACACAAGTTTACGAGTTAAGTTTATTACGACCATGCAGAAGTTTGAAATCCAAATAGTGCTGATCCGTTTACCGTTTTCCCACAACAATCTTCTTACATGTATATCCAAAGCAATCATACCCAAGATCATCATAGGTCGAATACAACCTTTTTCTCTCACTTTTTCTTATATAAAACAATTCTTTCATCGATTTTCTTATTCAATCGGTTTATTTTTGCTTACTTTGAATATTTAATTTTTTTTTAAATATTTTTTCTTTATCTTTCTCTACAGTTTTCCCTTTCCAATCAAAGTAAAATTTCTGATGAATTTTTTCAAATGTCTGAACGTTGCATGCGCCTCGAAAAAGTACCTGATCGATATAAAGCTCAATTCATGCAATTTCAATTTCCTAACGATCCGATAGTACATAAATATGTACTTTGTATCAATAGGGAGCTACAAATTTGGGATAATAATCAAGGTTTCGATATTGAAAAAATCTATCAACAATATAAAGGACGAGCCAATGAAGAAGTGGTACTACCGATCATATCGCAATGCAATCAAGATGCTAAACAAAGAAACTATGAATTATGGTGTTATAATGCATTTCTCTGCATACTGGACACACAAGTGGGTGAATGGTTTAAGGAAGATGTCCGACGTCAGCAAACTCATACTTTAACAAATGGACATCAGTAAAAGAAGCTTTAGTCTAAATAACTCTTTATAATCAGAAATTATTATATTTTAATAACTAAACTTAATTTAAAATAAACTATAAATGAGTGGTTAAATATTATGTGAGTGCCATTGAATGAATATTAATTTTTGTTTTTTATTTAATACACAAAGACACAAAAAGGCGCATCTTAGTCTATGTAAAGCCTAACTATTCGTACTCAATTTGCAAGAATCACTTTGTTGCGCATATACGCTTATTTAACTAATAGTCGTTTACTTCTTTAGCTCCAAATTTGTTACTCAAGTCATTTTTATTCTTAATATAAATATTGTTGGCGTTATCAAGCTCTATAATAGCAAGAGTAATTTGCGGCGGAAAAAACGGAAATGTAAAAGATGTGATATTGTCTTCAGCATTGAGGATTTCTGCTTTGCTGTTTTAGGGTAGAACGCCAGCTATTAGCTTATCAAGCTTATGTGTATGGGATAGGGGGAACCTGTCAACTTAATACGTAACGTAAAAATGTAATTTTTAAATTTCCCTTTCAGCTTCTTCACCTTCTGGCTAAAGCTTCGTGGAATATGTCATGCATATTAAAAAGACATTTAATGTGTCTGCTAATAGGCAATAAATGCGTCGACTACAAGTTACCTTTAGACGAAAATTTTCTGGTGATAAATTATATAAAATGAACATTGAAAGACAATCTAAGGGTGAGAAGCAATTTACTTAAGCAAGCGAATTGCTCTTTATATTGTGTTCACTCACACCTTCATTCCGGAAAAAAGGCTTTTGGGATATTTAAGCAAATTTATGCTGAGGTAGTTTATATTACTGTTTAAGAAAGTATGAATTCCCAAAATTTTAGATTATCTCACTCCACAGATGAGTATTGAATCGATATTTAAACCGTTTTTAGAATTTAGGTATAAGGGGTACTTGCTTTGAAAATATTTTCACATTTCAAATTTATTTAAAATTTTTTTTATTTTGTTTTATATTTTATATTGCATATTTTTTATTTTATTTTTTATATTTTCTTTATTATTTATTTTTTGATATTTTATACGTAATAATTTATTTTTTATACACCATATTTTATTTTCTACGTTGTATTTTATATTTTATATTCTATATTTTATGTTTTATACTTTTTTTTATATTTTAAATATTAACTTTTTTATTTTAAATTTTAAATTTTTTATTTTATATTTTATATTTTATATTTTATATTTTATATTTTATATTTTATAT
>KK351162.1:367999-380029 GCA_000671755.1 Glossina brevipalpis | reverse complement strand
TGTGTGTGTGTGTGTGTGTTTTAATTCATTCTTACTGAAGTTCTTAATACAATCATAGAAAAAAATTATTAAATCGTTTCTTTTTTATATTTATTAATAACTTTTGAAACAAATCAATCAAAGAGAAGAAACCATTTTTTACATTTGATTCATTTTCAGATTTGAATTATTTCACCCGGAATTTCAACACAAATACTTTTCGATTTTGCTCTATTCTTTCTATCAAATGCTTGAAAAATTAAAACCTGTTTGTAACGCCCTTCCATATTCATACCTATTATATTATATTCCATCTTTGCTGCAAATTGTTCATGATGAAATTTTACCTAAATTTGTAATATATATGTAAATATTTAAGATGTTTAAAAGCGTAGAATCGGCAATACGTACACCTTTGCCAAAGCATGGAATTTCTTCATTATTCTTCGTAATTATATGTTTTGTCCACACAGTGTACGTCGTAGAAGTAGTGTCCCTCATCCGTTTGCAGAAATTGAATGCTGCTAGCGTAATGGGAGTTAGTTGCCAATTACCACGAGAATATTTTTTCAGCTCGAAATCGACCTACCAAAACAGTTAATCAGTTTTTAATGTCTGTAAAACTTCTACCGATTTTTATTAAAATATTCTTTAAGGACGTTTTCTAATTAAATTCCGCACACAGATCTTTACGACGCCAAAAATCTCAACATTTAGTTTTGTTCTATTTTTATTCAATTGAAGCCTTTTTAATTTTTGATGAAGGAAGAAATTATTAAGTAAGTAAAATGCTCCAAAACTCAATTAGTCTTTCTTAAGGATTAGTATTTACCGATACACGATCAGTTTGTTCGACATCCCAGAGTATTACAACGGTTCCTTTTGCATGTAGACCCTCATCGTCAAAAGAAATTTCAAAAGCACTCAGATCTACAAAATCACTCATCCCTCCGAATCCTTGTCGATCGCTACAATCCCTGAATAAATCCGGATGTTCGGGTATAAAGCGATATAGAACGGATTGCACTGTTGTTAATGCTAATATAAAGATACCGGCTATGGCGTTTAACGAGCTCATTATATTATTTTTGCACTGAAAATATTTTCTAACAAAAGCGAATGAAATGTTGTTCTATTTATTGACGTGATGGAATTTGGGAGAAGTTGATGTAATCATAATAACAATTAGTAAACGACATGTAATCGCGTGATTCGACAGTTACACATGCAATATCCTGCTACTTTTTGTGAGCGTACGCAATAGTAGAAAATTCTTATAATAAATCTAATAAACGGATGTCATGTAGGGTAATGTGATGTAGAGTAAATGTCTTAGCTCTACAGTCTTTGCTAAGCGTAGTAAGTCAAAGAAGGAGTTACCTTATATTAGTCTTTTGAAACGAAGCCATTCTTAATACGACGAGCCTAAGGCTTCGTCGTGTAGCTGAGTTTACGAACAAACGAAGAAAATCATTCTCTTTATTAAATGGAATTATTTTACTTTTTCTAAGAGAGATGGTTCACGTTGAGAGAGAGAACATTGACATTATATTAAAGAACGATCATTAGAGAAGAGATGAGGGATTAGAGAAAAGAGCAAACTTGACTAAAACATCTGCTGTATGATCCAAAAAGCACCCGGAATTTTTTATTTGTTTGTTACCACACTAATCGAAGTAACTAATCTGATTTAATAACATCAGTTTGTTACTTTTTTGAATCGTTAAACATGAAAATAATCCACAGATATTCTATTGTCGATGAATAATAAAAACATGACTAAAATACACGATTGTCATGTATTGTTTATACGTTTTACATCACTATTGCATGTTTCCAGAAACTCTTATATCGGACACTGTGATGATCGAGTCTTCGTTCCCTAAATAAAAATTTTCTGGTGGTAGTTCGTTTCAAACTTTCATTTCGAGGTCTTCAGGGTTTTCTTCATACAAGTTTCAAAGTTTTCTGTGGTTTACAAGAACTTAAGGCGAACTTAAGGGAAAGAGTTGAAGATTTCGGTGTGTGAGAGAGAATTTATTTCAGATTGTATAGCAGCTGTAATGATTTCTCGACGATTTCCGCTTTTAATGGAAAGAAGATTTATATGTTTTTTATTACGAATTTAGTGTACCAGACATTCCCGAATACATCACAACATAATTTTACTGGTTATGGTTCAAGGTTCGTCTTCAATTAAATGATATTAAATTAACGATCGTGGAGGTCTTGGTGATACTATTATAGAGCTATGTAAGGATATTTTTCAAATTTAGATAATAATGATGGATAATGGCTTTGATCGAATTTATTTCTTTTCCTATTTTCGCTTCCTTGCAACAATTGTGTTCTTTGTGGTTCTTCCTGCTCAATATGCACCCACCGCATTACATTTGCCAAAAGTGTGCATTACAGATCTCAAGGTAGTATATATATATAAAGTATCAGCACAAAAAGCGCTTGCTAGTTTACGTAAAAGTTTCATGTTATCTTTAATAACAAATTTCGACTTAACTTGTGCTTAACAGCATACTCAGATTACAATGGATTGCCTCCACGGAAAGTAACAGTCTATACTTTCTCGAAAATCGTGCTGGTACGGCTTTTACTACGATTAGAATCGGTTTGCATTGCTGTAACCAGGAATATAAATATAACGATTCCGGCGTTCGAAGTGCTTATTGTAATAGATTTTAAGAGAAAAAATGTACTAATAAATATGATTGAAGCTTATTGCTTAGGAAGGTTATTCTATATGTCATTCAGCAGATATCGCTTATCTTTTATATATAGATATATATTTTAAATAATGTAAGGGCGAGAAAGACTACTGAAAATATATTGTTCATAAGGCGGGCAGAGCGGTTAAAGACTGAGTAGTGCTAGGTACTACGTCGTGCAATATGTAGGCAATCAAAGGATATTTGGGTGAGAAACTTGAGCAAATAGGCTAATCCTAGTACACTTTTTTTCTATGCGGAAAACCCAATTACGCGTAATCACTCCAGAGTTTACCCCAGGCTTATGCGCAACAGTGTCGACAGTGTTGGGAAACTTTCGTCGCAGACGACCATCTGGGCCTTTTGCTGTGCTCCGTCGAATGCCATCCCCCCATATAAGCGACTTATACTTCAATATCGTATGGACATTAACATAGGAAGTGGTGCTGGTATTGGTTAAGATGAATTATTTCTCGTACTACATATTGAAAAAATCTAAGTTTTCAGGGACTTATTTCGTCACTATTTTTAAGAAATTTTTGATAATTACTTACTTAACCAAGCTACACGTGGTATAATAATTAATTTAAATTCGTTTTTAACAGATCGAAATTAATGATTACGTATGCACGCACACGTTTTCTAGGAGAACAAAACTTTTTCAAATTTCTACACGCATTTGTAAGCTGCCCTCATGTAAATTTCCGTGACATATGGGTGACATTTTCTACTTTGGCCGTGCTAGAGTTGCAAATTTAACGTATTTTCCCATAGTCGGCTTACGATGTGATACCAAATTTCCGAAAATTTGTTAAAAATAGCTTTGGATAGTGAAAATTGGATTTGCTTAGCTTGTTCGAAAAATACTTTTGTATAGATTCACGTGATATATTTTCATATGTTCGATATTTTCTGCACTAGAATCTCATATGTAACTATTTTTGCGAGGGTCTACTGCTGCCAAACATAGCAATATTCAAGCGTTTCTTGAAAGGAATTCATCAAAGAAACAGATTACTTTTTTATATAATTTTAAAGAGGTTATTTCATATAAATTCACATAGCGTTTATAAAAGTCATGTAGATATCTTAATTTGGACGTCCTAAGCTTCGAAAACATCAACCACATAGCATGACGCTAATTACTGTACAGATCTATGTTAAACGTTTTACAGAGCTCTGTTAATGTAATAGGTAAATGTGCTTGCTAATTAAATTCGAATTTATCTTCACAACCCTTTTTTTTATATTTGGACTTAAAATAATTATTAAAAATATAAATGCGCTCAGAAAAGTCTTAAGCAGAAATAATTAAATGACAAAAGTTGCTTGCGTACTTTTTATATCCTCCACCGCAAAATGGAAGTATAATCATTTTGTTAAAAGGTATGAAACATTTAGAAATAAACTTCAGAGATTTTATAAAGTATTTGTATTATCGGTCCGTGTCAAATTTTCAATTGATTTAAGCTTATTTCTCCGTTCATCGAGGTAGCAGTATAATTTTATTGAAATTTTTGATAGACTCAATATTTCTTGAACTAATCAGTACATTTTATATGTCAAAAGAATACCCAACAGCAGCAAACACGTTTCTTCTCAGTTCTTCTTGTCGTTATTTTTTTGACCTCCTTTACGGTCTAAAAATCCATTATTTATGAAAAAGTTTATATTGTATGTGCTCCTCCAGCCGTCATAAGTTTTAGGATCTATTTTGCTGACGCTTTTTGAGCATAATCATATACACTTTTAAAAAAGTTTATCAATTTTATTGTTATATCTGTGCCTTAAAAGAATAATGCCGCCTCTGCATATAAATGCTTGAAATATGCTCTTGTTAAGTTAGTCACCTGTCTTATGCACGCATCTTCATCACTGTTATAATGAGATTGAATAATAGTTTTGACACAAGAGTGATATTAAAAAATGAATTTTAAAAATTTTTCGTTTTCATTTTACACTATATGTTTTCCTTCTTATATATATATATGTTATATAACTTTTTCATATTTTTCTTCCAAAATTTTAATTTATTTCTTTCTATTAGAAAATAAAAATTTTACTGCGAAATAAAAAAACATAAAAAAATCTCTCTTTACCACATATTTTCACTTTTTTTTTTTAATACTGTCATAAAATTAAATTAAAACTCAGAAAATGTTTTTAACAACCGTTTATAAAACAAACGTGATTAATGCAGGCTATTAAAATGAAATTTTTTAAGTTTTTTAAGCTTCAGTGTGTTTTGTAGAAAAAAAATTGATTTAATATTTCAAAGTTATCGTAACTTATGTTTTAACAAAAATCGTATTTAATACTAAAAATAAGAAAAAGAAGCTGCGAATAAGAAACTGTGGCGTTCTTTATTTTCTTTGCAGTTTCAATCAACATCAAACGTAATTAGTTACAATTAATTAAAAATTTTGGTATAACGGGACATACTTGGCATTAAATGAAATATTTCTTGAGTTATCCACAGAGCGCTAACCAGTCCACATCTTCACTACAAAATCTATTTCGATGAATAATTTCAATATTTCCAATTCATAGAAGATAGAGAGAAACAGCATCAAAAACAGGAGATTACATTAAAATTGCTGCTGCTCTTTTGCTGCTCAACAATTTATATATAAAAGCAGCGAATTGTATCACAAATGTCTATAATTTTGCTAGCGAACTTTTCTACCTATCAAGACATATCTTGATAAAGGGAGTTCAACAAATGCTCTCTTTCCATTCGTTCGTTCGTTCGTTGTTTTTATTTTCATGTATTTTTTTCTCAAGTTGAGAAAAGTGTTGTTGAGCACATTAAATGTGTAAGTCATTACTAAAGTATTTTGTAAGTAACGGTTTTTTTTCTCAGTATGGAGAAGAAATAAGAATTTAGTCATAAATAAGAAAATTTATTGTAGTAGAAATTGCGTCATCATTAGAGGTTAACTTAAGCGAGAACATAGGAAAATATTTCTCATAAGTGCGGCTACACAGTTAATAAAAAAATAAATATATATTTACTGCTGCTTTAGATTCTATTTCTTGCCAATGTGAACGATATAAATATATCAATAACTGTGCTTGCATTATTTGTTTCTCCATTAAAATAATATTGCAAACGATAAAATAATTTCGTGAAAAGCTCCCATAACCTCATAATACCACCTCTGACACTTGAGTATCAATAAAATTTCAAAAGTTTTCAGTCATTCACTAGATCGCCAGCCTTCATCTCTTGCCCCATTTATGGAGTTTAAAACGTAAAGCACTAACTTCTTTTTGTGAACATAAATCTTGACAGGTTTTTTTTGTAATCCCTTTTGATACTTCATCCCTTTTTGATATTTTCATACAAATCTCACGCACATAGTATTGTTGGGAGATTTTCATAAAGGCAAAGAAAAACGGACACTAAACGTATGCTGTTCGCCTTACACAATTTCATTTTAAATCACATCACGTATTATGGTATTATTATTATTAATCACAAACGTTATATTTCCTTGCAATTATTACTTGATTCATATGATTTCCTTGCTTTTATTAGGTGAATGATTGTTAAACTTCACTACTATCGTAGTAAAACCTTTCAAATTTAAATTAATTTAAATCAAATTTAAATCAAAAATTACAATAACAAAATGAAGCAGAAGGTAAGCGAGAACTTAGAAAATACGTTAATGCCTAAGTTAAATAGTTAGTGCTTTAGTTTCTAACTTCCTACCTCATCCTTGGAAAAAATAAAAATAAAATTAACGCAGATCTTTGTATTCGATTATGGGCTTAGTGTAGGTCAGTTACACACAAATTTATGTATTTAATTTGTTCGCTCTCATATCTTAAGTGCCCAGAGACCACACATATGTTCCCATAATTATGAAACTGATCTAAGTCACATATTTCTTGTTTTGAGATATTTAATGGATTTCATTTGAATAAATCAAAAAATCTTGTTACATTATGTGACATTTTAATTTAGAATTTCATTAGTCTTCACATTAATGAAAATTTATTAAGAATATGAAATTTTGTGAAAATTTCATAAAAAGTTTGATTTGACTTAAACCATTTTCAAAGCTAACTGAATGTCCTATAAATGACTTGAACTAATAAAAAGTTATGAATTTTATAGTAGAAACAATAATTTTAATGAAATAATTCATGAATATTTATTAATTATTTTTAAAAACTAACCCATTTTTATCATCTTAGGCTTTTTAAATTAAGAAATTAAGCTTTTATCCGACTTAGATATAAACGCTATGTCTTCTTTCGATTAGATCAATAAGCTGCCTGCTAGCATAGATCGGTAACATAAGTTGAGGATCGCAACCTTGACCCCGAACCGCAAAAAGTAAAAAATTTATTTGTATCAATTCAATTTCATGAATATGGGTCCTATGACTAGATGACAGGATCTCCGAGTCGTCGAATAAAAAATTTAATGTCATCCGTAAGCATCAAGCATTTTGAGGATCTTACACAAGTAGAAAGACCATTTAAGAAGAGAAAAGGAGAGGCGGCTATCCTGGGGAATATCAGGTAGAGCTGAGAAACCAGGGAAGCAGAAGAACTCCTTCAGAAGTACCTCCGTCTATCCGTCTGTATGGTGTCTATAATAAACATTTTCCTGGTCGCAAAAATTGAAACCACAGCTTCAAGATGGGTAGATATATTAGAAGTTCTTGCATACAGATTAATACAGAAAAAGTGCCAAATCGATCGAAGGACGCGCCTACAGTATTAAATATTCACCTTATATAGTAACCACTTCTTTAACATTGATTAACCTAGCTTCGTGTAAGGTCCATGCATTTGCTGATAATATGCAGATTTTGTTTACTGGGAGAGTCGATAATTTTGAACGATTTCGGACTGCATACCTTGTTGGATGTGTGAGAATGTTATTGAGGTGAATTGGGCCGAAACAGATGCGATAATTTTTCGTCCCCGATATATTCATCTAAAGCTTGCACTAAGTGTCGATGGTGCCAATATTGAAATTGCCAATAGCTTCAAATAGGGTGACGACCGATGGAATGTTGCTCTTTTATACACATATACATCCTTTTTCTCGGGTCAATTTTTTACTTAAAAAATTTTATTCTTTAAATGTCTATATTTCTCTCCAAATTAAAACTAGGATTAGTCAAGGTCAAAGTACTAATTATCCCATTTGTATTTTATATAGCTCTCTTCGATGAATCTGTTCAAACCTCAATAAACTGAGACTATTATATTCGATGTACCTTCTCCTTGAGGACATATAATGGCATCTCAGTTAATTTGAAAGTGAAAGTGAGACTTAGGGAAATAGTAGAGATAAGCATGGACCCATTAAACTAAATTGCAATAGACACACGGGGCGGCTTAGTGCGAACTAAACTAATATTTGTTATCATTTTAGGAATAAGAAATAAAAGATAAGAAAACACAAAAAATTGGGAAGATTTATTTTTTTATGTCTTTTTCTACTAAAAAAGTTTGTTTTTCAGCTCGAAAATCTTTTGCGGACCGTAACATTTATTTGAAAGAAAAAAAGGTCAAGATTGCCGAGTAAGCCAAGCTGTGCTTTGCTTGTCCTGATACGTGTTATCATACACTAACATTAATAAAAGTTTGCCTCTTTGGCTGCATGGATTTTTAATGTTTCTTCATAAAAAAAAAAAAAAATGAAACGAAAATCTGCTTCAATAATGATAAATTTTATTATGCTACTTATCATTGCGGTTGTGTGATGATAATATTTGCTGGATATGAGATACAATGTTTTTATGGTTTGCTTTGTGTCTTTTTTTTTTTGTTTTGTTTTGTTTTTTGTGGTAGAAAATGATATATATTTTTGGAGTTGTTAACCTTTTTTTGTTTTTGCCACATAGTGTTATTATGTGGCATTAACGAGAGGAAAAATGCGAATGAAAAATGAAAAGTAAAATTTCATAATAAAATATGTACATAAAATAAAGAAAACTTTTAGCAGATTTCAGATTTTTCTATTGCGTGACAGCAAGAAAAAACATGTTTCGTAGTCGATGTTTCGTAACGTATGATAAGAAGCTTGTTAACAAGCATAAGACAAAGAGAGAGAGAGAGAGAGACACACAGAGAGGACTTATAAAAAAACGTATGTGTTGTCATAGTTTTTGCTTTTTCTGCTCATATCTATCTATCTACACACACACATACTACTACTAAATCAAAGTAATTTATTTTCTGATTTTCTACTTTATGAATTTTTGTTTTTTTTCTCTATTATAGTCATTTTTCTTAAGTTTTCATTATAACTATAATAAGAACACATATTTGTTTGTTTGCTGCTTGTTTTCATTGTTTAGGAATTTTTGTTTTTTTTTTTTAATTTGCAACAATTGCTATATAAATATTTTAATTTATTTGTGTACAAATCACTTCTTCTTGTTTTTTTTTTGTTCTTATTTTGTGTAAATATTTTTTATTTTTTATTTTTTTTAATTTACTGTAAATACTTCTGTAAATGAAAACACTTTTAAAAATTTTATTTAAAATCATGATTTTATGAAGCATATAAACTTTGTTTTAATGCTTTGTCGACACAATGCATAGGAAAGCTGGGATAGTGCGTATCAGTTAGTTATGTTTCTTAGTCAAGATCCCTTAGCTAAACAATACTAATAATATATAGTTTCGATTTTGAACTACTTCTTCAAGATCCCCCTGTTTAGGTAAATTTCATAATAGTTTTGATTTTGGATTTTTTTTGTCTGCTCCACAGTAGATAAGTAATAAATCAAACGAGTATAATTTCCATAAAGAAATCTTTTTATACGGTGGCTTAGTTACGTATCAGAAATTCGTTTTAAACAGTCTTTGTTTTTTTTTTTTTTGATTTTTAAGTAAAGAGAACATTTGTAAACAATTTATTGCTCATATCGATTTAAAAGGTTTTGTTGTTGTGTTTGTTTCTTTATTAACTTTCTAATAATATTTCCTTTGTGCTTTTATATCGAAAATGCATGCCTTAGTAACCTCAAATCAATAGCAAAAGTTAATTGATATTTCAAAGAATACAAAAACCTGACCAGAAGATAAGGAAAATAAAATTCATGTATTTACTTCATGTTCACCAACAATTTGTTTTAAAAGTCCTGCGTCTGGCGGCTATTTGTTTACATGGCATATTTAATACCTTAAGTCTTTCCTACACCACATCCAACAGGATATTATATGTGTTATAATCAATGTAATACCTAGACATGTTTTTTTTTTTTCTATCAAAGACAAACATTATTGAAAATAGTTCGAAGCGGATCATTATTCTTGACTAGTCCTCGTATAAGCAGCATTTCTGAAAAATTATTAATATTTTTCGATAAAATTCAATGAAGAGTACCATTTTATCATACTTAGTGAACGTAGAAAAGCGCGAAGTATCAATTTTGAAAACCTACTCTTATATGCAATAGTTGGTATAAGTGATATATTAATTATCCGCGGTTTTTTACTGTATTTTTGAGCTTCACATTTTGAGCTAACCCGCTCCTTTCAAATGATTCCAAACTATCATATGGTTGGTATTTAGTACCTTCACAATTTTGTGACAGCTTGCGTCCCAGTCTTGCTCTACCAGTCCAAAGATTGCATTGACTTTTCAGTGACTAGCTGACCAGAGCGAGGTTCAAATGATATCAAAAGCACCGGAACGAAATGTTAGCTGTCCGTTTGAAACAATCAGGTGAGTGTTGCCAGATATATAAGCATCAAGACTACCTGTTATGGCTGAGACTTTTTATATCACTCAATATTTATTGTTTAATTTTATCTTAGCAGTGTTGCTGCTTACTTTGTTATTAAGTTATTATTAGTCTCTTGTCTGGTCTTCTCCAGCAACTACTTCTACGCGCTTACGGTATCATCATTAATTTATTTATTAAACAAATTTCCTTCTGAGATTTTCTGTTACTTTAGCAGTATTGTTGCTTACACTTTCCCGCCCTGCTAGCAGAGTAAACCCAGTTTTCTTACAAAATAAAACATTTTATGGCGACATAGCCGAACTTTTGGTATTTTTTAATAGAACTTCAACCAAACTCCGGTTAGTTTGGACATCGTAGCTCTATTTTGCGGAATCCATCTTATATAAGGCTTGTCATGAAATTTAACTTTTTAAATAACAATAAGCTATTTTTTTAGATATTTTATAAGAAGGATTTGTGAAGATAGGAGAAGTGACGTAGAAGACCTAAGGATAGGACTTTTCCGAAAGTAAAATTTTAATATGTTTTCAAAGAAAACTAAATGGTATTTTGTGATAGTCGTAGTAGAAGAAGAAGGGAACTCAAATGCTGGATCCGATTGAAGAACAATAAAAGGAATAATGTATAATAATTCTAGTATTTTTGAGAGAAGACAAGGCTTAGGAACGGAATTTCTACAAATACGTCGAGAATAAACCACGTAGAATAAACGTAGACTATATAAACCTACTAAGAAAAGCAACGCACACCGCAATCGTACATTTTCTGAAGAGTATCGTTACTAAATCTGAGCCGAATTTAATATTTTACCCGTTCAACTTAACGGGATTTCCAAAATTTGAATGCCATTCAAAGTAATTCGCTTTTCTCTCTAACATTGTCAGCTATCGACTTTCTAACGAATCGATCACAATCTGTCTTCTGTTGCTTTTCTTAAAATTCACAGAATTACGACCATAACCGAACACTGAAAATATTTCTCTCTCTTTCTCTCTCTTTCATTTGTAATTGGCGACATGCACAGACCTCCTCAAATAATTATGTTTTATATCAAAGTACAGTTATATCAAAAGGTTTAGTTTAAAATCCTTTGATGATCTTATAATTTTTAGTTATTTTGCGTATGTTTAGATAGACTTGAAAACCATTTTCTGTATGCAATTGTCCTTAGAACCAAAAAAGACAAGGCATTACTTCATTTCCGTGATGAATTAAAGTTATTTTGAATGAAGTACAGTTAAAAACGTGAAAAATGATTTAATAAAAATGAAATGAAATTTTTTTTGACTTAGTGTGCTATTGTGCTACTTCTTTTGGACTCACTTTTACGATTTATTATTATTTTTTTTTTTTGCTTTCATATGCGATAAAAAGATAAATTTATCACACGTACACATATGCAAGAAAAAAGGAAAAATCAACTAAAAGAAAAAAACGTAATAACTAAAAACTCTTTGACCGCAAAAAGTAAAATAAACTTCAATTAAGCTTTTTATTTATCCGCGTCTACGCGGGTCATTTCTTTTGCAAGAGAAGAGCAAAATATACGAAACAAAAAAAAAGGAAAAAAAATCTGCAACATGTTTGAAGTTTTTTTTCTTGTT
>KK351162.1:343743-355534 GCA_000671755.1 Glossina brevipalpis | reverse complement strand
CACACACACACACACACACACACACACACACATATATATATATATATATATATATATAAATATATATATACATTTATGCCTTAACCGTTAGGTTGTTTGTATATTACGTCTATTTAAATTCATGACTTTACCCAAATTTCTGAAAGTTATTGGGTCTCTAGAGATCAACTCAATAAAGTGTATACTGTTACCGCAATGAAAAGGACAAAAACTATAGGGGATACAAGGCAATTATATATACGTTGTGCCTGAGCAACCGGCTGTTACAGTTGAAACAAGACATTAATTTACCTGAGACGGCGACAGCCATGAAATTTTTATTAGCCATCAATAAGAGTTGGCAACAAACAAATCACTTCTGCCTTCTATCTATACTCCGAACCCTTTCATTGCTTTTAACGACAATAAAATACATTCTTTAGGGAACTGTACTGTACCAGTTAATAAACAGATACAATTTCTCTAACTAAAGATATACAATATAAAGATAACAACAACAACAACATGGTGTGCTGCTGTATATATAAAATCATTTTCAGTAATAATATAATAAAGTATTTTCTTTTATTCTTTTTACTGCATACGAAAACAAAGTTCATATCAAATATTAGTTCAAAGTTTTCTCATACTACACTATAAAGAGATGGTCACATCAGGATTTCTTATTACGTTTGTAACGTTTGTATTCGCCCTACGGGTTAGAAATCGCACAGAAATGTGAGAATCACTCTAGAAGGATCTCTGATTTAATTTTTCGATATCTGCCCATCAATCCAATATCTGTTGGAATTTTCAAAAACCCTAATAATAAATCAAATAAAAAGTTTACATTTTATAGAGATATTCTTGACTGCTTAAAAGTTGCTAGAGAAAATAAATGTTATCTCTCTTGTAAAGGCTTCGAAAACAAATTTGAAAACTTGAAAATATTAAAATGTTACAGTCAAACGTCAAATTCATGTTCTAGCATAAAATTTGAAATATTACAGTAAAGATATGTGAAAAAGTTCAATACAAAAATGAACTCCATCTAATAATATGCTCACAAATTATGTGTAAACTTTAAACGATCGAATTCCAAGATATGCCGAAACGTATAAAAGACGGCCGTATCATGGATTCATTGCAAAGCGTATACAATATTTTTTGCTTATGCTTTGTTAAGAAGATGTCTATGAAGGGATCTGCTTTAGGATCAACTGTTTAACTGGTATTCCCTTAAAATGACGAGTATCCGAAATTCGTCTTAAACCAAAGAGATATTGACTGCAAGCAGTTAAATCACTCGCAAAGTAGCAATTATTTAAATAGAAACTGAAAACTTCGGGAGCATATGTATTTTCTTTTTTAATTTCACAAATTCATGCAAAAATAAATCAAAAGAGAGATGATCTCAAACAAAACTGAAATGGTCAAAATATTTTTCGATCAATTACATAAAGTACAGTTGATCTTTGAATGCGATTGAAAATTTTACTTAATAAAAAAATCATCCAAATCTATGCATGTCTTATTCGAGGCTTTTCACAATGCAAACGTAATCGTCTTGCTGCCTAAACCTAGAAGGGTTACACAAACTTATTCATTTCATAAGCATAGAGATATGAATCTAGCAGTGGTTGCAATAAGAAAAATCTCTAATTCCGATTTTTTCATTAACTCTGGCAAACGGACTAACCTTCTGCCCACCGCCCCCACCCCTCGCTTTTAAAACTACCTCGTTACAAGGTACGTCCCCCCACGTACAGGGAGTACCGCTTGAGTTGCAGTTGAGAAGAGGCAATTAAAACTTGATGGAAACTTAATTGCTTTTGAAGCTTCTCCTGTCGGGCCGATTACCGGAGACACTAAACTATCAATAGGAAATCCCCGCTGATAAATTCCCCTGTTGAGATATGTTCTGTTCTTTTCCAACCATCAACTGTGCTCCTCAAAGAACCAAGATCTGGGTCTTGGAAACTCGCTAGCTAAAAAAGGCTGACGGAAGAAGTCCCAACCTAAACCAAAAAAAACTATCCCTAAATGACAGATTCGCGGATTTCACCCATTTAAAAAAAAAACGATCCTCACCATTCCTTGTTGTCTAACATTTGCAGGGCCCGCAAGTGCGAAAGCAGTTCGACTAATGGAGGTGACCCAAAAAAAAAAAAGAGTCATGTTGTTGATCATCTATTTCTCGGATAAATTAGAAGGATCGCATAATATCAGGATATATTTAGAAGAAAATGCGTAGTGTGTTCCAATACTAGTGAAAACATTGGCTCATTGAATTTAAACCCGCCCAAAAGTGGAGCCCACGATCGAAAAGGATCTGAAATAATGACATTCATTTATAGACAAACAGGCGCATATTCATTTAAATCCCTGGAAAATATTAATTTAATTTTCTCTTAAACGCACAGAAACGCGTACAAAAGTTTTATTTAAATTGTTGAACAAGTGAAAATAGGCAGCGCTGTTCGGCCACAACTAATTTTCTATATAATCTTTTCTTGATATAATTTGCTGCTGATGAGTATCTAAAATTTACTGCTACTAACCAATAAATATCGAATTACTTCTAAGTATTACTTCTCACTTTCATTTACGGTTTTGTCTGCTTTAATCTTTTTTTTTTTTTTTTAAAAATAAATTTTTAATCGATTCCACTTGATTAAGCAAAAAAGGTTTCTTCAAACACCTCAGTAGAATGATTTAAGAAATTTAATATTTTTCAAAAAAAAAAAAAAAAGAAGAAGAAGCAGAATAATTGAATAGAGAAAAGTTTCTGCAAAAATTCTCTATGGTTTAGTTGAGTCGAGAATAAATTTTATGAGGCGGACGTACAAGAAGTAAACAAATTCTAAAAGTAATAAGGTAAGACAAGAAACGAATTTTGAATACCCAAATGAAAAGTTATTTAAAATTTAATAAACAGATTTTTTACTTTTTTTTTTTATAAAATGAATTTTCTACCCAATTATATAATACATTAGCTAGATTCATAATAGAAATTTCATTTAAAATGCTTTGCGCGTCTTTTTTTTTTTTACTACCACTCACTATCTAACATATAACATACAGGATAGTTCGTCTAAAATATACTGAGCCCGATAATATAAAAAGGATGATTTTAAGTCTAAAATTCAATAAGAGAACACACACACATATTCTATATATATATATACATATATATGTATTTTATATATATCAATATATATTCTATACATATCTATGAATAACTTTTTTTTTCTAGAGAATTATATTTTTAGATTACTTACCTAAATTGTAAGAATGAAAAAAGTTTGGCATGAAAGTTATTAAATATTTTACAGCTTGAATCTTATATGAAATGTTTCTATTTATGGGATTCTCTCTGTACAGACACAAGACCATATATGTACATCAATTTATATGCGCTAAGGGTATATACATATATACATACATACATACATATTTATAAATATATATGTGTGTGTGTGTGTGTTTAGAGCGTACCGAAGTAAATGCCAATTTCTTTACACATCCCGTACACTTATACAAATACTTTTTTCAAATTTGTAGTTTTCCACTTATATAATACACAAGATAGCTGATGCTTGTTTGTAGCATCACCGTTTAGTTTAGTATTCTTATGTCCATACAGAGAGTGTGTTGCTATCTCTCTAATGCATAACATGCATACATTTTCTACAGTTGGCTTCGTTTTGAAGTACTTACGCCCGAATAGTGGTGGCCTTGTAGCATCAACGTTTAAAAACATACTTAGCTCAACTCATGTGTCAGTAATTGGCTTTTGTGTAGGCGTTTTAAGTTAGATAAATAAGAGTACAGAAGAAATACCAAAAGAAGAAGCTAAATGTGGAAAGACTGTTGAATAATAATTTGTAAAAGGTTTTTCAGAGACTTTTGATAGAGATAATACGTCATAAATAGGATCTTATAACACATTGTGAAATAAGTAAAAACATTATAGTCAAGTTAAGGACGATCCTTAAATACTCTACACCTATTTGCCTAATATAATTTTTCGCTCGAGAAAAATTATAAACATGTTATAGTGTTGTCTCAAATTCGGTACAGTAAATTTTTATAAACAATTAACTTTACGGTCCTGTTTTCATCATGAAATATTAAAATTTTGAACCTTCTTTCATAAAAAGGCTTAATTTTTATGTGAACCTACGTAACCCGAATTCACTGCAGTTCATTTTTACGTGAAATTACTATTACTCTCCCGTTTTCGTAATAAAATATTAAAATTTTAACCCTTATCTCATAAAAAGGCTTAATTTTTATGTGAACCTACGTAACCCGAATTCACTGCAGTTCATTTTTACGTGAAATTACTATTACTCTCCCGTTTTCGTAATAAAATGTTAAAATTTTAACCTTTATCTCATAAAAAGGCCTAATTTTCGTGGAAACCATTCATATGGTATGAGGTTCAAAAAATAGACCTATGTGGTTCAAATTTAGCACAGTTAAATTTGTCTTAAATTACTATTATGGATTCAATTGTATTATAGTATGTTCAAAATTTGGAGCTGTTCGCCATATAAAGGCTAACTTTTCCTAAGCAGGCTTATATGAGGAGATTTCACAAAATAGAGCTACGTTGTCCACACTCGGTTAATTTCAATGTCAAGTCAATATTAGAGATTTATTTTCGTTGCATTGTATTAGATATTAGAGTTTTTTTTACCATATAAAGGCTTACTTTTAATGAAAACCGTTATATGGGAGGAGGTTCAAAAAACAGACCTACTTGGGTAAAATATGGTGCAATAAATTTTCATGTCAAATTACTATTAGGAGCTCATTTTCGTCGTAGTATATTAAAAATTGTACCATTTTGCCACATGTAGGCTTTCTTTACATAGTACAAGTTATAAGGGAGGGGTTTCCAAAAAAGCTCCATTCGATCCAAGTTCAGAAATAAGTTCCTATGAGAGGCTTTGTAACGTTTGCTTATAATCACCGCCAAAGGAAGTGACGGCATTTCTTGTGTCAAAAAGTACAGAAGAAAGTGTTAGAGGTTCAGGATAAGACTCAAGAAAACAGGTCTACTTGGTTCTAATTTAGCACAGTTAATTTTTGTGTCAAATTACTATTAGGGACTGATTTCCATCATAATATATTAAAAATTGAACCTTTTTACCATAAAAAAGTCTTACTTTTCATGAGAAAGATTTTGCAGGAGGTGGTTCGAAAAATGGTTCCATCCAATCTAAATTTTTCACATTTATTTTACATAGCAAAATGCTAGTTTCTACCGATTTTATTATATAAGGGCACGTCCCAAAATTTCTTTGACTTGTAGATTGACCAAAAACTACGTCGAAAGACATCAGACAGACAGACAGATTTACGTCGATTCCGAAAATAATTCGGAATCAAACGGTCTAGCAAAAGTTCGGCCTGTCTTAAGGCCTTCGGGATGTTGCATATGTCCTTACAAATTTACGATACCCTCTACCACAAATAGGATATAAAAATAAAAGATGTATTTCGAAAGTGATGTAAGTTTGTTCTCTAAAAAAAATTAAGTTTGAATATAATAATACGAGACAATTTCAAAGAATTTACGATAGAGAGAGATAGGGTAAGTAATATTAAGTTGATTCGAACTATAATTTAAGTGTTACAAATTGAACGCTAAGATGCTACAGTTAGGTTTAAGTTGAAGTATAAATAAAGTTGCTTTTCTATTCTATTCTAATTGTAAATAATTCGCATTTCGCGACGACAAAATGAAATTTGCGGAAAACTTTTCTACGTCAATTTGAAAGAAAAAAACATAAGAAAGCCTAAAAATCTGAAAGCTCCAGCTTTCTACTTCACCTCGTCCAAACCTAACGTTATAAGACTTTGAAATTTATTTATTTAGACTTTCTCGATGTCTTCACTGTACCTAAGAAACAAATTGCCATCAAAGCTTGGCTTATTCTACCCAAAAGGTCGCTTATCTTTATTAGGTATTAGTAATTCGAAAAAATTGAAATAATAATTTACAGCAAGTTACTGTAGGTTACTATAAGTTACAGTAAGTTACTGTTAGTTACTGCAAACTACTAAATATTTAAAGTTTCTCTTATTTAACCTTTCTCAATATCTTTATAATTTGGAAGAAACAAATTTCAATCAAAACTTGTCTTGCTCTACCAAAAGACTCGCTTATCGTTGCTACTGGTAAGTTAAAAAAATCGAAATAGTATTAAGAAATCTTTATTAAAAATGTATAATTACTATCACATATCGCTCTAGAAAAATTTGGAACACGAAAATAATAATCAAAGGTATTATAAATGTTCATTGCAAAGTGAAGTCAGTTTTGAATGTTAATCAAATATGTGCTTGAGAAGACGATTATCCAAAATTTAAACTAAATTCAATTATTTTAATAAGACAATTGCTGTGCACTGTAATTTTACTTTACAAAGTAATTTCGTTTTTTTAGTTATTGTGAACGGATTTGTAAGGAATCCAAAGCATTTTTCAAAATATTACCTGAAAACTAAAGACAGGCAAATAAGCTATAAACGAAAAAATGTTCTCACAATATTACATACACAAACTATTCCATAACATTACAAACTCTTTAAGTATTAACCAAATGAATAGAAAAATTCTCTGTTAAGTCAAACTCAATTGTAAATCTTATGTTGAAATTTTACTTGTCGAGGAATTTTTTTAATCACTAGAAATAATCCTTAAAAGCTTTTCATTGATACGTAATAAAAAAAAAAAAAAGAAAAAAAATTTTTTTTTTTTTAAATAATTTTTGTGAAATTCTCGATAGAAGAAAAATTTTAAGTGAACTGCAACTGAAATGTAGTTGTTATTGAGTTTATGCCTCAAAATTGAAAAACCGAGAATATTGAAAAACGTGTACGTACAGTACGTATATTAGTAGTAGTGTAGTGAATGCATGAGATGTGGGCAACTGAAATGAATGTTAACGTTTACAATAAAAGCTTTATTAGCCAGAACCTTGCAAACGTTAAATGAAATTTTTGCTTATTTTCTTTTTAGTAGTGAAGGCACCACACAACGTACGCACAATGAATGAAAGGAAAAAATCTGAGATGAAATTTTCTCTCTCTTTCTCTCTCTCTCTCTCTCTCTCTGCCTCTGCAGTTTACTTATACAAAACACATTGTGATGACACTGACAATGATGATGATGTTAGCAAGCATCATATCTACGTGTGTCGGGTAGGTGTGTGTGGGTGTGTGTGTGTGTGGGTGTGCGTGGGTGTTTGTTAAAAATATACATACACGTGTATACGTATGCATATATACGTCTTTATGAACAAGTGCGTGATATGACACAAAACGGTAAAAAGTTGATGATGAGTAAAGTGTTTGAGAGATTGACTGACTGGCCTGATTGCTTGGTTGGCTGTTTCATATCAGACCCAGACAGGAAATTCATTTTTGTCAGTTTGAGCACAAAATGAAATTTTGTTTTTTTTTTTTTCTTCTATGGAAGAAGAGGCCGGAATGTATTGAACACCTATATAAAATCTTTTGAATACATCTAGGTTGTCTAAAAAGTGTTAAGCTTTAAACTTTTTAGAAATCAATCTTTTTTTTTCTATTTATACTTATACTTTGGTTACTAAATTCAATACGTTTTAGAATAAATTTTTCTTTTTTTTTTTATGGAGTTACTTGATTGCTGTTTTCATTTTGCCATGTGTTTAATTATCTGATTTAAAATATTTACATTTAATGTAAATTGTAAACGTTTATTTATCGGTTTGAAAATGCATGAAATAATTGCAATTCTCTTTAAATACATTCGAATACATAAGTAAATAATTATGTCTATAGTATTTAAAATGAACTGTTTAACTAACACATACTCAGCCGAAGAGATAACTTTGGCTACGTATTAACATTCATTATATTTAAGTAAGTTTTTCAATTTATACGAACATAGAATAACAGCCGAGTGAGTATATGTTTAACGCATTTAATTAAAAACTAAATCTCACATTTGTTTGCGGACGTGCGTGTGTGTGTGTGTGTGTGCGTATGGGTATGTGTGTGTGCGTAAATATTTATGTGCAAACATCAGTCTAAACCCAGCCACATACACACATTCACATGCATACACGTAATAAAATAATCAGCGAAAATTTTGTATTTCCTTCTTCCTCTTGTCAACCGCTAAAAAAAAAAAAAAAAAAAAATAACATGAATTTTAAAACAATTCCACCCATCCATCGCGCCTACTAATTTAGGGTCAGGTCATACGTTAATACTGTAAAGGATCATTTAAACAATAACATTAAGCTCCACCTCCTTCACATCAATGCTTTCGCATTATAATCCATTTGTTATTACTGATAATAACAATATAGCTGTCGCTGCTACTAACGCTACTATTGATGATAATAATGAATATTTTGTGTTGTAATAATGATATAAGCGAAAAGATAAAATATAAATTAAATTATATAATTAAACAACAATTACATACAACAACAGCAACAACAACAAGAGCCACAATGAAATTCCCTTGACATTATTTGAAACTGAAACGCAAAAATTCCGCCGCTATTGGCTTTTTTTTTCCCCTTTTCTCTGTTACACTCTACATGACTTCTGGTTTAGCTTACATTAGGTTTGTGCGAAGTTATGCAACACTTAGATTTAGAATTTAAGACAAACCCCATTTCCAAAACTTTTCCACAAAATCGCCAAGTGATGTTATTTCGACTTGTTCTACTGAAACGAAAAATTTGTATGAGACAAGCTAAGTTTTTGAGCCCTTTTCCTACAAGAAAACTTCCTACGAAAAGTAGGCGCTATATATAATGGCAATTAGATTTAACTTTTAAAATTTTTCAACGGAAATTGGCATATGTCTATATATGGAACCTTTATATACCCCCGCTATCTTTTAAAGAAGTCACGAGAAAAACGAAGTTTCGAAAATAATCCACAACATTTGTTTTAACGGGTGATTTTCTCCGTTTTCATGGACGCAGAAATGTGTCAATCGGTTTTATGTGGGTACCTTGCCGTAAAGGTCCTTCGGGGAGTATCGCGGTGCTTGTGGAATTACCTAGATAGGAGCTTCCTCCCACCTGAGAGAAATTCTCGACTATACTCAGTGAATGTTTTTTCTGGAACCTGACGAATCGCGGAGCCCCCCTTGCGGGGATTGTACCACTACTTGGGGGACGCTAACTATCGTTCATTGAAAATAATTCTGTGTTTAGGTATACCGTGAAGTGAAGCCTGAAGGTATATACTCACGTAAAACCTACGAAAGACTTGCCCGTTACCATAAAGAGTGGAGAAGCGCCACTCACGTGTCCCAGGACGAAAACGAAACTCTCTATAGGGCCGTTCCCAGCCATCAAGAAGGAGATCGCTACTGCGCACATCAAACACTGTAGGCAGGCAATTGCAAGCAGGAAAAATTTCCTAGGCTTTCTGACTCCTATAATACCTTGCTTATTTTAAAACTCTAAGATCCGACTTTTCAATTAGATGCAGACAATGTCGGACTAGTGACATATGTGCCAGTGGAGGTCAAAAAGCTAGAGGATTGGATACACATAACTACTTTTATTTAGCAGAGACTTCGCGTAAAGAGATACAAAATTTAATTTTAATCAAAAATGTACGGACTTTATAAGGCACCTCTAGGCCTTGCCTCCGACATGAATCTCTTATAGAATCTCTAAAACTTGCTTCCGGTATAAGTACTCCCCTCCTTTGTGTAAGCATAACTAATTCTCTTAACTATATTTTAACACCATATCCGATTAACACCAACAATATAAAGGTTCTCATTAAAAAAAAACACTTACGGTAATGAAGTCTAACTTTTAGTGATTTTTAAAAACAACGTACGAAGATGAATAAGAATAAATTTAAAAAAAAATATTATAAATTATTTGAATCATATCAGGCGACATTTTGGGGTCTCTCCTCTATAAAGCAGTTCTTTCTATACCTTTTAAACAATATTTGATATTTTATCATGAAGGTAAATGAGAAATGATATCAGACGAAGGTGTGTAGGGTATTCAATCGTCGCAATGGTTCTCTGGCTATAATATTTGTACTTGTTTTTAAATGCTTTTATAGGATTTAATGTAAATAATATAGAATTAATTTGCTATTGATCTTTTGAGTGTCATGAGATTCCTTAATGATTATCCACTTAAAAATTCATTTGGGATATTAACCAATTATGTTTACATATCATAGAAAGGACTGCTCACATAGAATTCCCAGCAGCAGTTTTATGTTGTGAAAAGTGAATCACAAAAGTAAAAAAAAATCTAAATTCTTTTAAAATTTTTCGAAAATACATATGTCTGTATATATATGTTATAGTTAGTAAACTAAATATATATTTAAGAGCATTCGAAGTCTGCCTGCCTGTCTACTGAAATTACAAGTGTAAGATAACATAAGAGAGATATTTATTTTAATCTATTGTTTTACTTTTACTTGGTTAAATTCTGTAAATAGTAAATAATTTGAGGTCGAATACATACATACATACATACATACATACATATTTTAAGTAAATAAACTTAAAAAGTCATCGATATTTATTTATTTTTTTTTTTTGTTATTTACTAACTACATCGAATAGTCGATAGATTTTACTTATATAAGTAAATTATAATAATAGACCACCTCGCGATTACCGAAATTTGCTATAGATTAATGTAAATTAATGTAAGTTATTAACAAAAAAAAGGTTTACAATTGTTCTCGCTAATATTGTCGCAGTATATGGGCATTACAAGGTTCTTATAAGTTTCGTTTTGTTTACTTTTGGGAGGTTAAAAAAATCTCAAAAGAGATTGGGGGGAAAAGTTAACGTCGGTAATGTATGCTCTTATATTACGAGCCCGCATAGCAAATACAAATGCGTAAAATAGATGAAAACTGTAAAGAAGCTAAAGACAAGCGTTAAATCTTATAAGTTAGAAGACTTAATTGTGTTTGTGAAATTTCGTATGAATATCTGTTTAAAAGATTTGTGATAGGCCACCAAGCGATGCGCTCGAAGCGTCAGAGTACTGCAGGAGAAAAGTGTTGAATACCTCAGAAAGTTGTTTAAAAGTTTTTTCTCTTTTGTACTCAGAATTGTTTAAAACGCGTCTGTCCTTCTGTCCAAATATATTTTCTTGCAATTTGTTACTCTGAGATCTTTTGGAAATAGATTGTGGTGAATACCGAAAGCTAATGCCCATAATTTTGCTTAGAACTTTTCTTCCTTTATATTTAGAATTGATTGAAGCATGTCTGTCCTTCTGTCCAAGTATATTTTCTTGCAATCTGTTACTCTGAGATCTTTTGGAAATAGATTGTGGTGAATACCGAAAGCTAATGCCCATAATTTTGCTTAAAACTTTTCTTCCGTTATATTTGGAATTGATTGAAGCATGTCTGCCGTCTGTCTCAAGACTTATATGTTACCAAACCCAAGTTCTTTTCCCCATCTTTTTTAATAAGAAGAAATATTTAAATCAATAGAAGTAACATAAACAAGAGACATAAATAAGAAGCGCTTAACATTTCTTAACTCAAATATCTGAAATGAAGATAAATTATTAATTCGTTCACTTTTAAACAAAAAATCTTCTAATCACATCAAGACATTAATATCAACACAACAAAAAAATATATATGATTAGACTGAGATTAATATATTTGCATGAAAACTCCAATCAATACTTCTGCTCCATAGAATATAAATTATAGTTTTTTTTTCTCCTACAACCTTTTTCCACTTATGATTCAATCTAATATTTGTATTAACCTTTAGA
>KK351162.1:309828-325053 GCA_000671755.1 Glossina brevipalpis | reverse complement strand
TTGGTGTTGAAAACGGTTCTAGCGCTCTAAAATATCACAAATTTTGTTGACAAAATTGCGTTTCGTTAAACTACTTTTAGAGCATTTCTCATCAGATTTAATTACGCAATTATGAGAACAGGATTAATGAATAAATTCAGTACTGTTTATTTATCAAAATACTTTACAAATTTACGAGCAAAGAAAACGTGTCGACGTCAATACGCAGAGTTGCCGTGATATTAACGTGAGAATAGTGAGGATGAAAGTACTGACATTTTTTTTTTCCGCTAATTTTCTCTTTAATGTTTTTCTATTACTTTCTTGTTGTTCGGTTTTACTACCACTTTGCTATATTTTGAATATTTACTATTGACCGAAAAAGCAAAAAAAAAAAAACAAAACCAAGAATTTGATAAAATAGAAATAGTAAATACAGATGGGATGACGAATCTATTTTATAATGTGCAAATGATGACAAATCTTTAAAACATTGCATTGTCAACTTCAATAAATCATTCAGGCGTTACGTATTATAAAATATCAAACTATATACTATACAAATATTTAGGAAAGAAAAAAATAAACAAACGAAGAAAACGATGAGAGTTATAGTAGCAACATATTAAAGAAATTTTGTGTTAACTGAGACTGCAATGGACATAAAAAATATTGAATTAATCCCTACCACGAAAGCTAACCTCAAATCAGGTGATTCACTTTTATAATTTCTTAAACGAACTATTCCAATAAAAGCTTTTGTATCATGAAATAAACGGGTGAAGCTAAATATCAGTTATGCAACGTAAGAAATATTAATTATGCAGAGAAACCGAACAACTGTGATCACCATAATGCATTTATTGGAGCCGAGATATAGCGATGCTACCTTATCGATAAGAGAATATGAATACCAAACTGCTAATGTGCTGCTATATGTTTGTTTGTCTACGACACTTGGCACGAATATGTATAAGGCAGGCATCCTTTCAGTTATGACTGCATTATAATTTGGTCGTCCAACTAACATTCTTATCTGACGGAACTCTTGTGTTATTCGATTAGTCAATTTATAAATGAGAACAAATTTACGGGTGCAATCTTCAAAACTGCCAATCAATTGTCTTTAGCGGCCTCTATTGTCTCAAATCAATTAGCATGGATTGTAATCTTTGACCAAAGGAAAGAATCTTAATCACCCATAGCCACATTAGTTGAATAATTTGCTGATGGAAAGATATTTACTTGATTTTTGTTCAAAAACTTACCAATAATTGTAGAGTTGTTTTTCGCAATCGTTCCAATTGCTATTCCAACCCTAAACACAAGCTTTCTTAATCGAGTGTTACTGGCTACAAAAAAATTGATTTTATTGACATTATCATTAGCGGTTGAAATGACACTACTTCGCTAGGTTAGTCGGGAACTACTTCGATAGCATCGTTAAAATCTTGGTTTATGCGACGATCATAACATTTCATTATTCATTTCATTTTTAATACATCTGCAAAAGCAATTTCACTCAACCATTTTCATATAAAAAAAATTTAACACAAATTCTTTGCGTATTATTTTGAAAGTTCGCCGACAATAATTCCCGACAAATAGAAAAGAAGTCCTAATTTATAAGCTAACCGAACGACATAAAATATTTTTTAGATATAGTTTACGACCGTAACAAGTTAACAAAAAAAAAGGTTTTTCGTATATTTGGAACACAAAGTTCGATTAATTTTTTAAACACGGTATAGTATGTTACTTAATTGTAGAGCATAATATAAAATTCCCTTCAATTGTTGTGGAGAGATAGATAAACTGTTAAGGTAAGTCGTGCTGTCTAAAGCTGCCGCGATTCAGTTGTCTTAATATAAATTACTAACGCCTCGTATTAACGTCTTGAGCAAATATAAGTTTTATTCTATTCTGCCTGCACTAGAGCGTTAAACTCTCTTTCTATAATTTATTAAATCAGTTAGTTATGAGTAATGAAATTCCCAATGTTTCCAATAGTCAATAATTTCTTTGATATAAGAACAAGAAAAAAGCTTCTTTTGCTTGATACAGTTTTTATACACTTGTTTCACTTAATCACAAACTGGCGACTTTAATAATGACGAAATTTATTTGCTTAAAACCACGCTAAGGCGAAGTATTATATGTGATAACAACTACTATCGACAACTAGGAATGCAACTTTAGCGACTAATCGCTGCCGGTAACACTACGTTGGAATCTACGAAACTTCCTCACCCAACATGGGAATAAAAATCAACATCGCGTAAAATGTCTACACTTAAATGGTTCAAGACAATCTTCGGAAATTATTAATGCAGAAATTCTCCGATAGATGTGGTTTCATAAAGTTATCGCAGATCATTTCGTTTTCTTTTTTCATGTTTGCTTCACACACGAAACGATAATGAATGCATATTGTGTTTACCACAATGTGTGTCAAAAGGTATTTATGTAAAATTATGTCAACGAATATAACTAAAAAAAAAAAAGAACGTTTTTTAAGGTCAATATATAAACAGAACATGTAGCTTTCATATATGAAATCAATCAATTTTTATTTAAAATCCTTCGTATTCTTTTTATCCGCACGTACATCCATTTCGATTGATTAAGCCGTCATTCATCAAAAACTAAAGAATAATTCAGAAAAAATTGACCACAAACGTATACATTTAGTATGTGTATGCATCAGCTAAACGATATACACATACTTGTACGCATATCTTTACGTAACCTTTGAAAGCTGATACGTTTTACACTATAAAATAGAAAATAGTGAAAAAAGTGTTTTAGATGATTTGAGACTTAATAGAAAATCGAAAAAAATTAAATTAAATTAAAAATTGAATTTACTAAAGGATTTCGAGGCAGAACAGAAAAAGAAAGGCAGAGGATTCTGGCTGACGTTTGCTTTTCCATTAAGGGGTAAAGCGACTGTAACAGCCTGAAAATAAGAGATTTTTCGACGATTGTTTGGGATAGAAGCATAGGAAATAGAAAGTTATATTTTAGAAAGTTTTTGAGATATAGATATAGATAGATATAGATAGATTTATATATAAGGAAAAATATATTTTGGAAAATTATTAAAAAATGGAAATACCCGAGCTATTCTTCCGAGAGAGATTAGCTTTAAGGCTGTCTCCGGCACTCAGCCCAACTGTTTCAAATTTGAATTAAAAAAAAAAAAAGACACAAGCTATGTGCCTGTATCTAGAAAATAACGTGCGAGATTTTAAAAATATTGAGTTTTGTGTGATTGGCAAGTGTTTGAATGAAAAGCTACAATTTTCAGTCGAAAACAATAAATTTATCCAGAATCTCGTAAATCATTCTCTAGGGAAGACACTGGAGATAATTCGAAAGAAAAAGTTGACAATTAATAGACTGCGTGATATTTTCAAAAATCATGTTGCGAGAAACTTTGCTTTTGAAGTGTTGATAAAGCCGCCCTTCCAAGCTCAAATATTCCATATCGCTCTCTTCCGTCAACAATTCTTTTACTCGAAGGTGCGTCTTTTGCTGTATCTATCAAAATTAAAAATTTAACTTGTTTTATATGATTAAGTGGAACGAAATATAAAGGAAAAAGCAGAAGAGTTCATAATCAAATCCAAAATCTTTATCATAAACTATTAATTGCTTAATAGAAGTGATCTTTTTCATCCGAATAGCGCTCGGTTTTATATCTACTCAGTGTTCGTCTTAATCAAGCCACATTAACATATTTTTATTTGCAAACACTTTGAAATAATCAGGAACACCTTCTAAAGACATCTGTCCGAGAGTGTTACAGAAGTAACAAGTCAATAGTCAAGAGATTGGTTTATAACGTCCTAGCATGGCTTCATTTGACACAGGTAGTCTTTTTGGGGTGTTAAATGAAAAGCCCGAAATTTCACAAAAAAAATTTGTTTTAAATAATGAATCCTGGAAGATTTAAAGCTTACATTAAATCAAAAAAATAAAAAATTTATTGAAAACTTTACAGCGGGTTTCACCCTTTAAAGCATATTCGCTTCGTCTCCCTTGGTTTTAGTTCAATATGAAATTTATTTTCAGAAAGTTTCTTGTATAGGAAGATAAACAAATTTAAATGCAACCAATGAGTCTTCAAGATCTTCTCAGTAACTTTCGGTTTTGATTTCCTTGAGTTTTTTTTGCATAGTCTTCGACAACAATTTTAGATTAATTTCAAAAGACGCGTTTAAAAACAAGTCATCAAAACATATTGACCCGAAACTATGGAAGCATTCTAATAGGATCACGGTCTTGGTGAAATAAGAGTGGAAGACCGTCGGAAAAAAAATTACGCATACGAGTATTTCGGATTATGAATAATAGTAAATATATTCTAAGCATTATTGTTTTCGAAAATTTAAGGTTTTTTGGAACAGGACTGAGTCTTTCTATTTTCTACATATTTTCATCCAATTATTCTATTATTCTTAGACTTTATTATTTTCCTCTCTACAAATGTTCAACTTCAAATATTTAGTATTGAAAAGTATTTATTACGCTCAACGGTTTTTAAAACAAAATCTAAAATTATTATCACTTTTGATCTCTTATTTATGACGGTAGAATTTATGTTCACTCAATTCGTAAGGTCTTTAAGGATTTAGATTATTAGATTAGATTATTACTTTAAATAAATCTTTGGAAATTTGTTTTAAAAAATAGATCTCAAATTTCAATTCGAAATATGATCACTTTAACATTTCGGAAGAGTAAAAGTGACCTCTTCATTTATTACACAATTCTATACTCGAAGTCGTTAGCTATAAACAAATATTTATATTTATGTGAGGTCATTTAGCTACAAACAAATATATTACATGAGCTACTAATTATAATAACACCTTACTCGAACCAAAACATTTAATCGCACGTTAAGTACAAGATACTGAACAAACATAACCCAAAAATGTCCATAAAGACGTAAAACAAGAATTATTATATTTCGGAAAAGCTTGCCTGCTAGTCTCGCAAGTATAATATATTATAACCGAGAAGCGCACGTAATAATTTAAAGAAAAATTATTACATTTCGGAAAACTTTGCTGCTAAGAGCAAAACAAAACTTCTCTGTTAACTACTTTAGCAGATTTTTTAATTTAACTCGATTACACTTTTGGTATTAAACAAATTAAACAAAACTTTTGCTTATATTGGGTTAGACAGAAAGGCATGCGAAAAGCATCAAATCAAATTCATTGCTTAGTCCGCGGCTAAAAATATGTAGATTTCATAGAATTGCACAGAACACAGACTTGCGTAGCCAACCGTAAGATTCGCAGAAAAGACTTTAAACTTAAATGTACGGTTCAGTTTTTAAAAGCACAACAAATAAATTCTTAATTAACTCTAGAAAGCCCGAAACTTAATATACACCTATATTGCCCAAAAGCAGTCAAAATCACTACTTTGTGTAAGGAAATCGAGGAGTTTTATCCTTCCTTTGTTTGGCTGCTTTTGCTAGTTCCTTTTTGTTTGCTCTAATAATTCCAATTAGCCAATAATTTCGTCGGTAACGACATGCTGGTGAATAGATTATCTCGGTCGCAGTATTTCTTCTATATTCTGTGTATGGTTGAACAAGTTTCAGAGTAATATATATTCACTTAGAAGCGTTGACGATGGTCGTTGTTTATCTTTCCCTAAATAAAGAAAACCATTCAAAATATATTTGCTCTGATGTAAGCCAGGATTTGATGGCAAATTTATGGGGTTTACTAGGCGTACAATGCACAAAACTGCTTCTGGCTTTTGAAGGAAATATTTGCTCATTAACTCTTGGCCTTGGTTTACAGCAAGCTTGATTTATCTAGTGCCCATTAAATAGAAAATTTCACAGGTGCCAAAATATTATCAGGCAACGAGAATTTTTGCCCTGATTTATAGCACGCTTGACTTATCTAGTGCCCATTAAAATCGAAAATTTCACAGGTAACGAAATGTTATCAGGTAACGGGAATTTTTGCCTTGGTTTACAGCAAGCTTGACTTATCTAGTGCCCATTAAAATTGAAAATTTCTCAGGTACCGAAATATTATCAGGTAACGGGAATTTTTACAATGATTTATAGCAAGCTTGACTTATCTAGTGCCCATTAAAATCGAAAATTTCACAGGTACCGAAATGTTATCAGGTAACGCGAATTTTTGCCCTGATTTATAGCAAGCTTGACTTATCTAGTGCCCATTAAAATCGAAAATTTCACAGGTACCGAAATGTTATTAGGTAACAGGAATTTCCTAAGCAATCAAAATGAATGCTTTTGTTGAAAAAGGGGTAGATCCTTAGATATATCAGAAATTAAGGGGGAAAGGGTTGTTATATCAGATTAAAAAAATCAATAAATTCTAAGAGATTGAAATCATTAAAAAATTATTCCATAACCAACTTGATTACCTGCAACAAGATACGAATGAAAAGATGGCTTGAAAAATTAATTCTTTCTTCTGGAACTTTGTCGCTCTGAAAGACTCAAAGATTAATTTAACAAGTTATCCTTTAAAAATAAAAAGCATCCAGATGTCGGCATTTTGCTTGATTTTTGTTGTTAAAGAAGTTTGTTTGCAAAATACATATTTGCCGATTTGCAATGATATTATTATCTTAACAAATATATGGCAAAATGTTAAGCTGATGTAAACTATTTGGAATCATTGCTATAAAGATCTCATCACATTTGCCATTACACTTTTGTATTTTAAAATATTCATTTAAGACTTTTTACTGCGTTCTCTATAAGAAAAATTTCATCCAAAAGTAATTTCTATCCTGATGGCAATCGGTTAATAATGAAGAGATTCGAAAGACTAACATTTTCCACATATATATATATATCTTCTTCTGAGTGTTACGCATGACCTGACAATGTTAATATAACCTTTTTAAATGTATTAAAAGAGAATCAACAAAAGTGCACACAGACACACTCACACACTAGTAGTGCAGAATGATAATAAAACCAAACATTTTGGACTAATTTTTTTTTGTAAATTTTGTTTTTTCTACTTCTCTCTGTGATTGATGGAACGTTTTAATTGCGGATATTAAATGACACTTTTTACCGAACTCTGTCCATTGTATGCAATTGAATTTCAGAATAGTTGAAAATGTCAATGAAATGAACCAAAAAAAAAAAAAATATAAAACAAAACGAAAAGAAACAAAAAAGCTTAGAACGAGAGAGAAAAGTAATAAATAGTCTAAAAAATATCGAGCTTAACAGAAAAGATATGTTAATTAGTTCCAAACGTTATGGTGTAAGAACGAACGAAAAAAATTCAAATTTTTTGAAGAACTTTCTAAGGGCTCGATACTTTTTAGACAACCAATAATATGAAATGAAAATGAAATGAACAAAGATATAAACTAATTTTTCAGTTTAAACATGAATTTCAGTCCAATGTCGGTCGTAGTTCCAGTTCATTATTGTTTAAATACGAAAAAAAAAAAAAAAAAAAAAAAAAAATGTAAAAAATTAACAACATTTTTAAATGATATTTCATGTAATTTTTATCCACACTTACCACCTTTACCTAGGCTACATAATGTTTCACAAACAAACAAACATACGTACGTACGTATGTACGTAACTAAAATGTTCTGCTTGAACACATTTCATTGTGGAAAAACTCACACACATTCTATGCTCTATAAAGTAACGATAGCACACACACACACATGTCTACATACCTATGAAACACCGATGGGTCACATGTGTGTTTAAAGAAGTTGTATATCATGATTTAATGTATTATACCGTATTGTATACATTTATCGCATGTGTTCATAAGGATGTTTACACAAATGGTTCTGCAAATGGTTCTGGGTTAAATGAAAGAGATTTTACTTGTAAAACTACTTTATTATTCAGCATAAAATCCTCTGATTTCATTAACACCGGAAATATTAAATTTTAACGGTAAAGTAAGTAAACCCAGTCAGTAAAATTTTACCATAAGTGTACGTAGTGCATTGAAGCGTATGTAATTTTAATACTAATTATTTTAGGAAAAAGCTTACGTAAGGCTAAGCTAAAAGTAAATAACGTTGACAGTCAACTAATTGTTTCTACTAATTTTACTTTTGGTTTTTAGTGCTATTTATACTAAATATCTATTAATGATAGAGATCTTAAGCATAATAAATAAAGTGAACCATATTCAACGTTCGCTATATCTTTAAAGAAAGTTTCAGTCTCTATCGAGAGGGATGAAATAATAATAACATAGAATAATTTTGTTATTTTATTTATAAACCTTCTGAATACTTATCAGAATGCATATAAGATATAATTCTATAAGTTTGTGACGGGAATAGAAAACTATTATGTTGTTTTAACTTTCATCTAAATTCATAGATTTGAAGCGGACCAAAAAACTAAAAAGTTGAATTGGAATTTTATAGAAAATACTCAGAGAGATATATGAAATCTATTCCCCTAGCTTACTGCTTTGATCAATTGGTATTAAAGACATCAACAGCATTGCAAAGGAAAGAATGAACTCTGCTAATTCGATCAACACTTCTCATTAATAACCTTAACGTTTTCGTTTCTGCTGAGTGGTTTAATTACGTTACTGCTTAAACTTCTATTGATGCGAATATTTAGGTCGACTTAGCCTTCCTCCTTTCGAAGTCATAAAATTGACAAAAAACCGTGATTTTCGTTTTTTTTAGGTCAATTTGTATTTAATTAAAATCACATTTTAATTTAATTTCATTTCAACCTCAATATCATTTCTGTTTAACTTAAATTCATTTTCAAGACAATTTTAATTCAACTTCAAATTATATAAATCATTCGAATGTCGATCCAATTTCAATCAAATTTCAATTTGATTTTAATTCAATTTCAATTTAATTTCTATTCAACTTCAATCAAATTTTGATCCAATTTCAATCGATTTTTAAGCTTTTTTTAAATTCAATTGTAATTTAATTTCAAATCTATTTCAATTTCAATTCTATTTCGATTCAATCTCAATTGAATTTCAATTCAACTTCAATTCAATTTCTATATAATTTCCATTCAAATTCAATTTAATTTTTATTCAGTTTCAATCGAATGTTAACTCGATTTTAATTCAATTTCAAGTCAATTTCAATTCAATTTTAATTTACTTTCAATTGGATTTCCATTCAACTTTAATCGAATGTTGATCCAGTTTCAATCGAATTTTAACTCGATTTTAATTCAATTTCAAGTTCAATTTCAATTCAATATCAATTTAATTTTAATTGAGTTTCCATTCAACTTCAATCGAATTTTGTGAATTAGTTCAATTTCAATTCGATTTCAAATCAATTTGAAATGAATTTCAATTTAATTTCAATTCAATATTCATTTAACTTGAATCAAATTTTGATCCAATTTCAATCGAATTTGGACTCGATTTTAATTCAATTTGATTTTATTGGAAATCTATTTCAATTTAATTTTAATTCAATTTTCATTCAATTTAGATAACTTTCCGTTTATTTTAATTCAAAAAAAAAAAAAAATTTCAACTAAATTTCAATTTAATTTCAATTCAATTTCAATTCAATTTTCATTCAACTTCAATCATATTTTGTTCCAATTTCAATCGAATTTGGACTCGATTTTAATTCAACTTCAATTTAATTACAGTTCAATTTTAATTCAATTTTATTTTATTGGAAATCTATTTCAATTTAATTTTAATTCAATTTCGATTCAATTGAGATAAATTTCCGCTAATTTTAATTTTAAAAAAAAATTTCAACTAAATTTCAATTTAATTTCAATTTAATTTAAATTCAATTTCAATTAAATTCAATTCAATTTCAATTCAATTTAAATTCAATTTCAATTTAAATTAAATTTTAATTTAACATCAGTGTCAATAATTTTTCAGTTGAATTTCAATTCAATTCCGACTCCAATTCAGTTTTTTACGGGGTAGGCCTTATCGTGGTTTCCTTACTCGAAGTTTTATGAAAGTCATATCAAAATGGTCGACTTACTTGCAAGTGTCCACTTTTCTTTGTTTTATTTCGTTTTCTTGTCTACACTTTTCGGGAGTTACGTAAAAAAGTTTAGTGATCGGGAAACTATATAAATATTTACATTCTTTGCTGGTTATCAAAGATTCATTTCAAGCCTAATAATTAATTTTTTTTTATTACAATTTCATATTGTTTTTTTCTTATTATTTCTGTTAAGACCACACCTTTTTCTTTCATCAAACTGCAAGGTATAATAGTTCATAATGTGAAAGAGAATTCCATTTTCCAAAAAAAGATTAAACTTGACTTAAACTAAAGATTAAAGCTTGAAATATCTTTTAATATTTTTTTTATTAGAAGTTTTCTGTCAAATAATTTACGTACACACGATATGCAATATTATAAACGATAATATTTTTCTTAAGCTTTACAGAATAAGTCGAATATAGTTTCAATAGTTATGAGAACGTCTTGCTTTTTCTCTCCACTATTGTATAATTACTTTGTCTCTATTGAAACCACTTATCTGTGCATTCATTAACACCACACTGTGCCCGACCGCAAATAACATAAATTTTATTTCCTTTTTTTTTTCTCGCTATCCACATATCTACTTATTAATGAGTTTTCACATATGTTTCACCTCACTACCACTAATACCACATTGTTGCTATCCACACACTAATGTAAAACCACAGTTAGAGTTTATATAATATATTAAAATATGCTACCAAATATATTTACGATTGTTTCAATGTGTGTGTGTGTATGTGTGCCTGTGTATGTGTTTGGGTATGGAAGTGATGTCTATTATATCATAAATATTTCCGCTTATGTTTATTATATAATTTTGCATAAGTTTGCACAAAACGTACAAAAAAAGGTTTTAAAAACAAGAGAGAAAAATCATTTACGCCATGAAGCGAACCTTGGATACCCATCTACTCTCATCATCTAATCATAAATATATATATATGTATATATATTTGTTTAATTTGAACCGAGGAACTATTTTATTTATTCGTTACTCTGTCATATAACTCATCATTACATTCATTATTTATTTTCACATTCGCTTTCCATGGCTTGAACGTAACTATTAACAAAAATATTTTCAAATTTTGTTTTTGTTTTTTTTTTTCTTATTTCTGCTTATTAGCATCGGCTTGTGGACACAAAGAATGGCGGGATGGAATGGTGAAATTTTCAGGTTTCAAAGTCAGCTAAGAACGAATTAAATTTTGCACAATTTTACGCAGTCAGTCAGAGGAGCAGAGGCAGAGGAATAGACGAAGAATATATATTCAGAATATATTCAGAATGTAAAATTAATAGCGAATAGCTTTTGTATAATCTACGTTACTATGCTTTTCTCGCCGTTATAAACTCTTTGATAAGTTTAATAAGCTGGTTTTCTTTGCCGGCTCCTATAAAATTTATTACATGCGTATGTGAATTAATTTATGATAAATATGTTGCCTAATGTGGTTGAATTTTTAATTGACTTTTATTATGAATAATTGTTTATTTTGTTGTTGATGATAATAAACCAAAGATAGAGAAAAAAAAGGAGAAAAAAAAAACTAATTTTATATTCTTTCAAGTAACGGTCTACATTGCTCACGAGGTATAGACCGCATATCAGTAACTAACTCATTAATAAGATTTACGACTACACTAACAATCAAGAACATCAAGGAAATGACTTTTAAACTCTTTGGTTTGCTTTTATTTATTATACGGTTAGAGCAGAAAATCTTTGATTTACAGATGATCACAATTTAGGTTTTGCGGAAGGCTACTACTGCACCGCTATAATGATTTTGAAGAATTTTTGCAAATAAATAGAGCGTTAGACATTTTTGTTTAGATTTCTCGGTCTGTGAAGAGTTTTTTTTTTTAACTGAGTCATCCAAGGCTTTGACTCAGTTTGACTCACAAAAGAAAATATTTTAAGATTGTTGCTTAAGGATAAATGATGAAGGCTCTGAACTAAACGAAACGATTAGCATGAGGTAAGAGATCAATATTTAGACTCTTATTCCTTAGAATTTCTAATTTAAATAAAAAGGGGGTTCCTTTAATTCAGTTTCCAAAACTCTTTGCCTTAATTCCTGCCTATGCTGGGAGCCATTATAAAACATTTGAAAGCGCTATGATCATCACGAAATTTTGATAAAATGTTGAAATTCCTTTGGATCACAAATCATTTACTATTAGAAGAGCAAATATAGTATTATTTTTACACGACTTCGCACCTAACTATAGCGTAGCTTTTATTATGTCAGATTAGCTGTCAACTTCATAAGAAATTGATAGCATCTCAAATGCTAGCTTCTAGTTCATGGTCCACTAAGGCTATCGTGAGAATTAATCAATTAAAGTTCAATTAAATTTGATTAAAAATTTTAAAATTCGACCGGAACTTTCATTTTAAAAAATACACTGACTTTGGATTTTAATTCTTTTCTTTGTCATTTTTTTTTGTTAAACTCTTCAGTTGTTGTCAACATCTGATAAAGGTTTCATTCCGTTTCTTTTCTTGTCATTAGATAGTGTTGATAACTACATGTCTGGTAACACCCTGTCTGATTGTCTAGCATGAACATGTGCTTAAAAGGTGGATATGTTAAATTTTTTGTGCAGATAATTTTCTAATTCTTTTCTCGTATAAAAAGTTATATTGATTTGAAAATAAGTACAATATTTGACGAAATACGATTAGTTAAGCTATTTTACTATAAAAAAATTAAAAACCCGGTAAAACTTCTGAAAAATTTGTGAAGTGTACGGGGAAAACGCTGTGAGTGGTCGAAGGACCCAAGTGTGATTTGCTCAATTCCTTTCCGGAAATATTGATATTAAAAATGCACAGCGCTCTGGTCGCCCAGTCACTGGAAAAGCCCAGGAAATTTTCTAGCTGGTAAACCAAGACCGGGACAAAAATTATCAGGAAATAGAGGAGATACCAAACATCAATCTAACGGCAATTCATTCATCATCATTTGAAAAAATCAAGTTACGAAAATCAACTCAAAAATCTACTCAAAAAAATCGCTTATAAATAACATAGCATCCAATAGTTTGTCGTACCCGAAGAATTGAATCGGATGGACCGACGAGGACTCCTTCAAGAAGTATGCCTTTGAAAGGTCTTGCGCCTTTAGCTCTTGAATGTTTTATGATAAAAAGCTTGGACTACGTATATCTATTTTCTGGAAGCCATCCTATATATATAAGGGTCGTCATGGGTATAAGTTATTAGTTATTAGGATGACTAATTTTAAGCACTTTTTTAATAAAAACAAAAGTAGAAAATTAAATAAGCTAACCTTGGACCACACCAGTTTGCATTTTTAATCTCGTCTGATAGTTTAACTTTTTTTAAATGTGGAAGAGGGAAATAGTCATTCAAAGGCCTAGCAACATTAAAATTTATTATTATTATCTAAGCCCGTTAAGAAATCACGAAAATTGTTATAAACGACACAATACTTGATGCTTTCTATTATTATGGGAAAAAGTATTTCTGAAGAAATCAAAATAAAAAATACGTTCTTTTTTTGCACCCAATAGTCAATTTGAATATAAAACGAACATTTATCTATAATGCAAAATACGAAATATCTCATTCAATTAGCAGTCAATTATCCATCATCATAGAAGTACCTATATCCTTCACTAATTGCTGAAGTGATGAAGTACACGATTCCCAATATCTTCTGCAATAATAAAAGATCTAAACAATTCTAAATAAATTTTAAAGGACTGCACTACTACACTGGAAAAATCACTGACTTTCAAATTTTATCTTTAATTGCAACATTTCTATACGTTGATATTAGAATCGAAGTAATTGGACGTTATTATCAAATTTGCTAACTATGGATAAAAAGTTCAATTTAAAATTATCGAAATTTGTTTGGCTTATGAATACCACCACCACCACCACTACCAATACTCGTTTATTTTGCAACTGTATAATAAAATACTCTTTGTGGATATGAATTGCGCTATATATTTGAATAAATAAATGAATGGCTGGGTTGGTTGGTATGTAAGTTTTTCTAAAGATGTCATTTCCGTTATGATTAATGGCCGCTTGTTAAGCAGGGAACAAAAAAATTAAATATAATAAATATAACACAAGTAAGAAAATTACATTCGGCTTTGCCGAATCTTTTATACCCACCATCTTTATCTTGAAAAAGATGAAAAAACTACATCAAAAAGGTGGGCGTGACAGATTTTTTCTAATTTTATGGGATACAGTGGAAAGTTTTATTCTATAATCTATAATGAGTATAGTAAACAAAAAACCCAGAGTATAGTAAACAAAAAACTCAGAAATCATAAAACATATTTTATACTGTAGGCGTAATCTGGAACCGATTTGACCCATTTTCAATACCAATCTGCGTGCAAGAACCTCCAAATGTTTTTGCCAAATTTCAAACCGACCCTTGGATATTTGTAGCCAGGAGAATGTTTATCACAGACATTAGACAGATAAGCAGATACACAGATGAATAGACGGACAGACGGATACGTCTAGGTGGATTCCGAGTTTCATATTGATCAAGATTATATACATTTTATTTGGTTTCTGAGGCATTTTTTTTAAGGTTACAAACATTTTCACAAAAAAATTAAATTTTTTAGATTTTATTATATTGAGTGGGCGTGATCGATCCTTTCTATTTTTACGCAGAGACTACGGAATAATTTTAGCAAAATATTTGTGAATATTTGTATATATCTCTATCTTCTTTGGCTCATAGGAAAGAGTAAAAATTTTTTTTTGCTTCTGAATGTAGATATGTTTTCAGTCTAAGTTGTACTGTGAACTTGTTTTTTGACCGACTCAGCCCATTTTCAATATCAACCTGTGTGCAAGGACTTCCAATATTTTTGCCAAATTTGAATCCGCTATTTTTAGTTTTGCGGCCAGGAGAATACTTACCACGGATGGATAGACGGACATGCTTAAATCGGTGCTGACGGGGTCTTTATGGGGTCTCTTAGATTTCCTTTTGGTTATGACAAACAAAATGACAAAATGAATATATTATCCTTCACCTTCGCTGGTAGGTAGGAAAATTTAGTGATAAAAGGCAAGAGCATCCCAAGCAAAAATTCATATCGAAAGTAATAGGAACAAAAAGAGAAAAAGACAGAGAAAGAGAAAGTGAGAGAGAGAGAGAGAGAGGGAATATTCATGAAATAGATAGTAATAGGCCGCATTCA